>CABFWO010005864.1:11949-41537 GCA_902155825.1 Timema genevievae | reverse complement strand
ACAACAGGATACAAGTTACAATAACAACGCGTAACATCGCAATACTAGCTCTATATGAGTGGGCTGAGGTCCCATGTACACTACTAATATCCATCAAGGGTGTCCTGAAATTTAATGACAGTTTTTCTCTTCGAAAGTTTCTCATCTACTTCAGCTATGTTCATGACAGATATTCAACAAATGATAATATTACCTAGTGTATAACATTAAGTTCTATGTTTCGACTGGAGCAATAATTTATTTATTGGACAAACCAAGTTTTGTTATAAAAACTACAAAAACACTCTGCTTTTATCGCATCACCTTCCACCACACCTTAAATTAAATTATGAGATATGGGGATAGCTCCAAAAACAGAAAACATAGAACGGGAATAGCTTAGCATATGCACTGAGTGAAACTTGAGAATGTGACACAAGATTTTTTTTTTAACTTCTATATGTATATCTAGCCTTACTCCTAAGGAATGTTTGACTACTGCCACAGATATCTACAAACCCAAGAAAAATAGCAAGATGAAGCTTGGCATAGACCTGTGTAATTAAAGAAACCTAAAGGTGTGCTTCTCTTATTTACTATTTTCTTTTAATATTACTCAACCCTGGATTTATTGGATTCAGTTCTGGTGAACATCTGGCTACAATTAAAGTAAATAGTTTGCTCTAATGCATATACGTACTGTACATTACAATAGGGCCTTTATGTTAAAAATTTCGTTAATTTTGACCCATTAATTTTGGTTTTAGTGAACCTAAAAATTAAAATGTCAAAAGAAAAATTTAATTTCAATTTTTTAACTATTTGAAAACAAATCTATATTGGTGTTTGTACTTAAGACTTGAAAAACTTTTTCTCTAATAGAGATATTATTTTGGTAGCAAATAGAGCAACTGAAATTATGGAATAGGAAGGGGAAGAAATGCTGAGTGCAGACAGCCAATGCAACCCACCTTACAGGCTCAAGCTTTATGCTACGGTTGCGGCAAGCAAAGACAGACAGGTTACTTTGATGCATACCTTTTGATGACGTCGCTTAGAGAAGTGTGTTAATTACCACTATCCGGAACTGCTTCCGGCACGCTGTCTTAACTACTGAATGTGTGACTTTTGATGCAGAGGATTAAATTTCACTCAAGGAACTGCTACAATTCTTCATTGGCCATTCTTTGTAATTAAAAACCTTATCGATATCGACTATGAAATATTATGTTTGTTTTAGCACAAAGCCTTATTACCGGTTAGGACTATACAATTAAATAAAATCAACCTGATGTGCTAGAGATTAAGAAGACTAAATTAATTAGAAAGTGTTCCCACACTTGCTTGGGAGAAGAGTGAAAACCATTAAGTAAAAACTATCCTAGGACACCCGACCAAGATTCAAACCCCTATCTCCCCTCCATCAGCAGTAGAAAACTTGTCCAAACAAATAGAATAAAACCCTTCCCGTATGCTAGAAAATTGGAATATTTACATACATGTGTAGAAACAACCTTAATTAACTAAAACAATCTGAACACTATAATTTAAAAACAATAATTTGTTGATTGGGGCTAGGGGCGAGAGTTGGGAAAGAAAATTTACTCAACCTACAATAAGTTTGGGTGTGATTTAAAATTTAAATATGTCAGGAAGGTGAATGGAATATCCCAGCTAACTAAAAAGGAATGAAAGTTTTTTAATTTTATAATCAAGATTTGAAAAATAGAAGGTAGGGGTGGCTAAAATCTTAAAAACTAATACAAAAAAATGCTTTAAGGTTTAGAAGAAAACTGGTTGATTTTAATCATGTAGGTAAAAAGACCAACACAAATAGNNNTAAAAAAAAAAAAAAAATTAAAACTTAAAAATTGAAAATCGTATCCAAGAAATAAGCGTCTAAAATTTCAAATAATATTATAGAAAAGATTTTTTTTGTAAAAGATAATTAAGATTGTGGGTATAATTACAGAGCCCAATCTGTCCCTTTAATAGCTTATTAACCACTTCGGTGGCCGCATGTTCAAACGCGCGACTCTCGTGTTAGACTAGATTGCCGAAGAAGTGGAGATTTAAATTAAACCTTCCTAATCCCTAAAGCATTAGTGTAATTAGTATATAGGCGTACAACCTGAACGGTTTCTAAGACGTGATGGTAGAAAAATGCTTATTATTTCATTCATAGGCCTACTCTTTGTTAAGGTATGATCTATTTTTCAGATTTGTTACTGCAAAAATGTAAATAGTTTATTTTCTCATATCTTATGATCGCTTTTAGGCAAATATAGTGTTTGATATGAATTACTTTCGTTTGTGCACTCAGTTTATGGACTGATTAATGTTTAATATCAGACATTGTTTTTAGGATTGTAGAAGTTACGATATTATAAAATAATAGATTATATAAAGAGTGCAGCCAGATGTATAAATTTCTAATTTGATATAATTTTAATATGTTTATGTTTGCATGAGTTATTCGAACAATTATAAAAATCATAGAAATACAAAATTTAAAATTCAAATATCTTAAGAAAATGCTCTCTAGAAGGGTCCAAAGAACAAAAACGTGTTATGGCGGATTCAAAATAGCTGATCGGCTTAGGCCAGAAACATTAAAAATGAATAATTCCTTAAGTAAACTGTACCGTGAGCTATTGCCATACAACTATAATTTGTATTAATTCAATGACAACCATTTATGCTGTAACATTCTTATTTATTTTTTATTAGCATCAACAGGCAAGAGTTCAACGTATTGTGTATAGTCAAGGAGTTATAACTTAATCTTCAAGAGAAATGTCAGCTTTTAAAGCACGTTTGGATTATATATATATATTGACTACTTTCACGTTATGTAAGACAATTGGAACCAAAAAGGATTAATATTCAAATTTAGTTTAAGATTTGGTTACTTTTCCTTGTGGTTAATTTTATATATTATAAAAAACAAAGCTACTTTATGGATTCCAAATAAGAAGAACGGCTACACAAGCTAGTTCTTAATAAAACCCAAGCGAAACGATGTCATTACTAAATTAAATGCGAGAAAGGCCTACATTAAATTACATAATTATATTGTTTATAACACAATATGGTGGAAAACAATTTTTTTTAAATCAAAATTACTGAAAATATTAAATACTAAATGTTTTAATGTTTGTTTTAATTTACATAACTCGAGTGGATGCACGCGATAAAATTGCTGGCTTAGCATGCATGGAGTAACGTACTGGAAAGGTTAAAGGAGAGTGCTGACCATTCATAACAATAGTTTAATTAGTTGGCCAGGAAAGGGTCCATAGCGGGGTATAAAATACCTTTACTTTTTTGAAATCGGGCCCTCACATTTCCATCTATATCGCAGGAGGTCACTACGTCCAAGGCCTTACAGGATCAGACGACGGATTCGGGTCATCAGTAGCACTTGTAATTAGAGGGCATCCGTTGAGCCCAGGATCCCAAGATCGATTTATGTAGAAATTACGCGCAATAACAATCAAATTCATCGGTCTAAGTATTCACAAGTTAAGTCAATTCTTCCACGAGCGCGGGCTCCAGTATCTTTATTTCTTTATCTTAAGACTAACATATATATATTATCTTTTTGTAACTACTATTAAACCAAAATTCGTAAACCTACACATAACTTAGAACCCATACATTTACCTTGCCTGCAACCTTACCCCTACCGCAAGTTATCCTGACAGATAGAGCCCATGGGGGTTAGGTCACGACAAAGCTAATTTTGTGGATTCTTCTACTTACAGTGATGGCATATAATTTTTATATACGTGTGTTAACAATTACTATTTTGAAAATTTTTTTTTTATTTATTTGAGGTATAAGATCACCTTTTCTAAATAATAATACTCTATCTTAAATAATTGGAGTAATAATTAGTATACAGTCCAACTATAATTATTTTGGTTGGTGGATGATAAAGTTAAACTATACTCACACCTTTATTCCAATACGTATTGGGCTACCTACCACCTGTCTTGGATATACATATTTAATTATTTTAGTGAGATAGTTACGAGGAATATATAATTTATATGAAATAAAACCACTTTTGTAAAATATAATCTCAGCACGCCTGGTAATTGAATCCCATCACCAAAAAATCTAATTAGATGAGACTAACAACAACGTTTTTTTGTCCGCCGATACAGGCTGTATTGATTATAAGCCATATTATTAATTATTGAATTAAGTTATTTTTCGTCACCACGTAGTACTTTCGGGATGTACGCATATGAACTAATCATGCTAATGGGATAGATATAAGGAAGGTTAAATTTAGAGGAAGAATGCATCCAGCTTTGCGTAGAGGAAGCGTGTAAAACAATTTAGGAAAAAAATTTCTCAATACATGCAACAGAGATTCGAACCTATATTTATCCTTCATAGGCAGTTCAGTATATGACGATTTTAACATTTGAAGCCGTTTAATCACCGACGTGGGTATTAGAGGTCGTTGATACTCTTCTAAAAATAATTACCATAGTTTTATTATTTTTAACGTTGATATTAAAACACTTCAAATTTTGTTTCTAAACTTCACAGTAGATAACATATATGTCTGTTCAAATTTTATGTTTTTCTTTTTGATTAAAGTAATGGGCAAGATATTAAAAAGCAATAACATTTTTTCTTCTTTCACAGAAATAATCGTTTTTCCTTTTCATTACTGTTCTCTAGTTATTTTCAGCAGCTTCATGTTTGGGACTATATTTCTAAAGACAATAATAAATATATAATATCTTCGTTCAAAAGATATTTTTCTGTTCTTTAATGGTCATCTTGTAAAATTAAATTTATTAATCTATAATTAAATATCGTGAAAATTTCATTTTTCCTGAAAATATGATGTAATTTGTGATGCAGTAAAATAAAACTGTGCCAAGTTTTTAAAACAGTATCTATGGTCTAGTGGGGAGAGTGTCCGACGAGGGATCTAGAAGTCTCTGGTTCAACCGTCAGCACTTCCAGATATTAATTTTTTTGTGAACCACGTCAACTCAACATCGCGAGGACAATTAGGAGTACTTGAATACAGAAGTGGTGGCTCTTGTCTAGAAAACTGACCATAATGGGTAGAGGGTACGTTTTGCTTTCTACATGACACCCTATATCCGCAAATGTTGGGACTATCTTCACTAAATTGTGGTGGCCGCTCGGTCGGTATATCTCACTTGTGGGCTGACGCCATTGAGTTTATTTTAATAGAGTCTACCTAGTTTTTAACTATATTTAAAATTAAGCGGGACAGATTATATATATCCTTGATTTCTTTCCCTCTATGCTCCACGTCCCACAACCTGTCCAGGCTACGCTAATATTTACCCTAGTAGACAAGAATTTGGGTTTTAAAGGATGTGCGCTCAAAGTCTCATGGAGGGAGGGGGAAGGAAACAGTTTAGGAAAAAGCACTTAATCACACACATCCTGAGTTCAAACCCCCATCTTCCTATCAGCAAAAATCAAACAATACGAGACTGAGACTGGCGTGGCTACCGGTGCGGGTATATAAAAATAATTAATTTAATTTAAACTATAACAGTAGTAATTTAATCCGATACTTTAGCTCAGTCAGTAGCATGTCTGTCTGCTGAGCTAAGATTCCCGGGTTAGAATCCCAGCATTACCGAAATATTTATCATTGGTGAAATTTGGGTTTACCTTTTCACCGTGATGAATTAAACGGCAGGGGGACTGGATGTTGTGGCTGTCCTAGTCTTAAGTTAAACTATAAAGCGTATGAAGCTACGGTAGTGGAAAATATATGGCTTGAATTAATAAAAAACTGACTCAAAACACAGGCGGGAAACAGTAATCGATGGAGAGTAATTTATGAACAAATAATTATCGTCATTTATTACCTATTTTGTGTGTACGTTCAGAGCACAATTATTATTCCTATTATTATTGATTTTTGTACGACGTCTTACTGTTCGTTTGGTTTATACGTTTATGTAATAATTACGCTAGTAGTTTTAGGGATTAAGAAGGTTATATTTAGAGGAAGTGTACTCACATTCGCGTGGAGAGAAAAAGTGGAAAACCAAATTTAGAAAAACCTTTTTCAGTAGGCCTACACTCTACGAGATTCGAACCTTGATCTCCCCATTATCAGTGGTCTAGTCTAATGTGAGAGTAGCGCCTTAGACAATGCGGCCACTGAAGCGTGTACTAATATTATTATAATTTACCTAATAGATGGAGTAGGGTTGTTGATGTAGCTTATACAAAAAATTCATCCTTATAGTGTACAGAGAAGAATAAATAGCCACAGTAAAAATTACATGTGAAACCATCTCCTAATGCAACGGAGTGGGTTTCGAACCCCAAACCTAACATAAACGGTGACCAAGTGCAATCCGCGTGTAAAACCTATTACAACTCGGCTACTTCTGCGAACCCTTTCTCTCGGCGTCTATTTGTCGAGGAAGGAGCTAATATCTCTCTCTCTCTTTTGTCTACATTTTGTACAATTCCTTCACACAGAAAGGTAGCAGTCCTACATTGACAGACTGTACTATAGCCCTATCTTAAAAGTTGCACCATAGTGGAACTACAACGGGTAAGCATGTTACCTTCCAGAGTAAGCAGAATGTATATTTATAAAGAAAAAAAAGATACGAGAAAAAAAAAAGAAATATTGTGGATCAATTTTTTTATTCAGGTAAGTTATTTATAAAAAATAATGGATAATTAAATGATCTAACTAGATTATCCAACCCTACCACTCACATGTTATGTATCGGGAGTCAAACCAGGGTCTTCGAAACCTGTATTCTAGTACAGAATATCCAAAACCGGTTTTAGACTTCAGATTCTTCTAAGCTTGCATCCGACCTCAATGTCTGCTAAACCTGTATTCGAGTTCAGGGTTTCCTAAAACTCTATTTGACTTTAGGGTCTTCTAAACATGTATTCTAGTTCAGGATCTCCTGAACCGGTTTTCGACCTCAGTCCTCTAAATATGTGCTCGACTTCAGGGTATACTAAACATGTTTAAGAATTCAGGGTCCTCTAAACATGTATTCTAGTTCAGGGTCTCCTTAACTTGTTTTAGACTTCAGGGACTTCTAAACCTATATTATAGCTCAGGGTCTCCTAAATCGGTTCTAGATTTCAGTTTCTTCTAATATTGTATCCAACCTCAGAGTTTGCTAAACTTGTATTAGAGTTCAGGGTTTCCTAAAATTCTATTCGGCTCAAAATCTCTTAAACATGTATTCTAGTTCAAGGTCTCTTAAACCTATTTTAGATGTCAGGGTATTCTAAACATGTGTTTTACTTTAGGATCTCCTAAACATTCATTCTAGTTCAGAGTCTCTTAAGTCTGTTTTAGACTTCAGGGTATTCAAATCATGTGTTCGACTTCAGGGTCCACTAAACCTGTATTAAACTTCAGATTATACTAAATCTGTATTCGAGTTCAGGGTCTCCTAAGCCTGTATACAAGATTCATGTTTCCTAAAACCGTATTCAACTTCATGGTCTTCTAAGCATGTGTTTGACTTAACTGAAAGGAAAAGCCCCTATAGTCACTTAAGTTTGTGTCAATATTTTATTTAACTTACTAAGAAGATACATATTTATTATTCTGCCGGCACTATTTAGGCTAAATATTTACACTCAAGTGCAAATGTTTGCCACCCTGCCATCGAAGAACAAACTAAGCTGTAGATCACACCCCAGTAACAAGTAAACAACCAGTATTGCTGGAAGTTTTTATATCAAAGTTAAATTCTTAAATAACATATCATAAATAAAATTTCGAACAGCATTTATTCAAACTATTTATATATGTCAGAAATGGTCACTCCAAAAAAAGGGTTCTGATAAAGGCAGCTGCCTATTTTCCCTTTGGATAATTAAGTATAAGGAACTAGGTACCCTATAATGACAGTACTGGTTATAGCTACAATGTTTAAGTAAACAAATGTAGGGTTAATTTAAGGAAATGCGCTAGAATTTGCTTGGAAATATAAATATAGAAAATACCCTGTTTTTCCTGTTTCTATGGGGTTCGGGAGGGGAAGGATAATAAATAGCAGGTGTTATCAAAATACACCAGTTTTGAGATTGAACACCAGCCATACAAGTCAACAGTCCGTTAGGATATCCTTGAAACTACCTCTAACGCTAGGGAGGAGCTAACCACTTTTCATTTGATTGTATTAGTAAAACTACAAAAATGTTTGAAATTAACAGCTCATACCCAAACTGGTGGGCACGTGGTCTAAATAGCAAGCTGGTTTAATCTGGTTTGCCAGTGACGGAGAGGTTAGGGTTTTAATCCCAGCCTAGTGTACTGAGGATGATTGTTCTTTAATGGTTTCCCACTAATCTAATTAAAGTATATTTTTACTAAATTTAAGATTCCTCACCCCTTGATCGATAGTGTTATTTAATGTGGATAGCTTGGATGGGTTGTAAGATGTGTTGCAAAATAAAAATAAGAGTAAATCCACATTAACATTAAGATTTATTTTCTTTTAAGTTTTGAACCAGGGCACCCTGGGTCTATAGTATTTATTTGATATTGACTTATTAAGGGCTATTCAATAAATTAGTATATGAATTTAGTTTATGTCATGTGCCGATGTAATCAGTCGGTTCAGAAAGTGCAAGTTAAATACCGTAAATAATTTTTAAAAAATCATAAAATATGCTGTAATTTAACCCAATATATTAATGATAGTGGTGGTAAAATTTCAATTTCTTGAACTGAGATTTAAATAGTGAAAGTTGAGTAAACGATTCTTTTAATTTGAGAAGTAATTTTAATTGAAACGTAACTATACATCTGAGGTTAAAACATAGCTATGCAGTTTGTAGGAATAAACGTATAGTTCATTCAATTAACTTTGAATTTAAAGTTACTCGCACTGGTGGCACGAGAACTATGGCATTAGTAGAATCTTGTCTTGTTTGATGCTGGCAGGGAGGTTAAGGCTCGAATCCAATTTGGGTATACTTAGGGGTATTTTTCCTGAATATTTTTCCACTTTTCCTCCACGCAAGTTCAGGTACATTCCCTATACATTTTATTTCCCTCCTCCCTATCTCATTAGTGAAACCATGTGGCTAACCAGGTGGGCATTAAGGTGCTGTGCAAAACTATTACAGCATAGTTTAAGGGGGACACCTATTTGAGCGTTGGTACACGATGTAGACGTTCAAAATTTCACGTTATTAATTAAGTGACTTCTTATTTAAAGTACATCCCATGTCACTATAGAATTGAAAACCTTACATTTTAAATTTAATGGTTTTAAAATAAAGCATGCAAAGAAAATCTAATGGATTTTGTACCTCGTTTTACGTAAAAGGTTGCTGTTCTAAGATCAAAAGTAATTGCTAAAGACATGGACTAAATCTTTAAAAAAATGATAATGTCACTTTTAATAGTGTAGTAACAGACTAGTGGTAAATAATTAGATATTTATTTTAGTGGCTTTCAACCTTCAGAACTGACATTCCCATAAGAAATACTGCAACAAATGTGAGGCGAGTAAATTGGTTAATTTCACAGAAAATACAAATTCAGCCTAACACGGTGAACGGCTCATTACTGTAGACTGTAGAGGAATAATAGTTCTTATTTGCCAATAAAAGTAGTTGAAATGCATACTAATACAATATCGATGGAGAAGTATCTTCCTCCCTTTCCTCACTCTATTTTTCTTCCCCAGCACTTCTTTCTTCTCTCTCGCTCACTACTCTGATAATCCTTGCTATCACGCAGAATATAATATGTCCCTGAGCGTACGCCGTCACCATAGAAACTAAAGTCCAGACGTTCCTCTAATGTCCCTTGTACTAAACGCCTGAAACAATTAATTCACTGGACCGTTACGAGCGTGCTCGAGTAATAAACAAAAATGTATTTGGGGGGTGAGAGGAGGATAGTCGTGTCTAGCCCTATCATGGGCCGACTAATCAGGTCATCCTCCAGAAAACTAAGGAGAAGGGAGAGAGGAATCTTTAGAAGAAGATAATGAAGTTGTAACGTGTGACCGACGCCTCCTGGTCCGCTGCTTTGATTCATTATCTCCCCTTCCCAACCCTTCGTTCGGGCCTGGATGGTCACCGGATAAGTTTCTTGTACATCCGATCTGACGTGTCTCATTAGCGTCTCTTTGCCCTAGGACAGGGATGACGAAACTTTTCCAGGCACTGTGCCAGTCAAGAACTATCTGAATTTTGAAATAGTTTAGTGTGCCACCTCTTATTTACAGTACGTTTTTTAATGAGAATTTAAAAAACAAAGCTTTGTGAATATTATTAAATGTAATGAATAACGCAAATATAATTGTAAATATTTTGATAACATCTAGGCCTAAATTTTAAAGAAGGATAGTTAGTTAAATTTTCAAAGTGAATATGTCTTAGACAATATTAATTTAAATAACGTAAAACATAAACATTAAAATTTCAGTTAAAAATAAGTTTAGCTATAGTTTATTTTTTACTGAGATTTCATTGTTTATATTTTACGTTATTGGAATATGGAATATGGAAAATATTATGTATGTTTTTAATTTTAATTATACATATATACATATGTATAATTAAAATTGGACTTTGTTGTGTTTTGCTAGCCAAGATATTCATGTTCGGTTCATACCTTACTGTCGTCAACAGAAAACAAGATGCTCTTAAGTACGAGGTAGGATGATTTCTAACAGTTGACATCCCAAAGTTCATTGTGACGTGGCATTTAATGGCATGGCTGTCGAAATATTATTGACTTCAAAAATTATGGCACTTTGAGAAAAGTTTTATTTAGTATTTTATTATTTTAATGCCATCGTGTCACCCAAATTGTGTTTGTATAACACCCGGTGGCACGCGTGCCATATGTTTGACATCCCTGCCCTAGGTCGTCGCGGCGACATGAATCTCATCTAGTGACGGGGGGGATAGCCCCAATATGGAAACTAGCCCCTGTAAGGATGTTCAAACTAGTTTTTTCAAATTTTTAGCGTATTATTTTTGAGAAATCAATTTAAACACTTGAGAATAACAAACTTTTTTTTAGAAAACAAACATCCTATTACAATTACTCTAAAATTCTACCTTCATTCCCATTCGCTTAACGTAATCAATGTTTGCAAATAGCCTAAACGAGTTCTTAGAGATGGCCAAAGAGAAAATATAAGTCGCATTTTCATGAAAAATCTACTTACTAAAACACTTGCTATTACATTTTAAATGCGTCATTTGATATACATTGTAATAGTTTAAATTAATCATCAATTGTATATTACAAGTGGTTCTGTGAACATTAGACCTCGCTCCCTCCTTGTTAAATTTAACGTACTGGTAACATGATTTCGTAGACCTACTCCCTTTAAATATATACTTCCAGTATCAAGGTCATAGGAAAAAACAGTGATTGGCATTAAAATTTGCTTTTTTAAACGCTGTTGATTCATGTAATTCGATAGTATTATGTTGAATGATAGATTATTCACCATTTTCCAAACTTAAGCAATACTTCCATTACACTCAATTTTTTGTTTGTGGGTGAACTCATAACGTTTCGCACTTCTTGGTAGATAGAAATTATATGTCTTATACGATCTTAAAGCTATTTTAAAGTGTGTTAAATATCGATTGATATTTCATTAAGTAAACAAACACACGTCAACTTTTTGACGAATACAACATGACACGACACACAAATTTGAATAGTCGTGACTGTTTTTGATATTTATTATTGTTCTCTTTGGAGTAAATTGCTCGTTGGGTTTCAAGTTGAGAATCTACTACAATTTATCCTTGGATTTAAAATTTGATATGTTACCTTGACGATCAAATAATACAGAAAGCAAATTAATACTGTATTCAATAGTAGGCCTACATAATATTCATAGAGAATAACCACTGTCCAACCGGTTTAAGAGGTCAGTCTCGCAATATATATGTCAACATTTAAAAAGGTACGACTTAGGTATTAGATTGATTTCTTAGAATTTTAAATTCGAACCACTTGAGAATCTATTGAACTAAAAAACCTTTAGAGTGACCACCATATTGAAATGGATAAGTATATATATAGGAGCATTTTTTTAACTTGGACAGAATGACGTAGGTGCTGTAAATGGTTTTAAAACCATTTACAGCACCTACGTCATATATATATATATATATATATAAAACCATTTACAGCACCTACGTCATTCAGTCCAAGTTAAAAAAATTCTCCTGCCATATTTCGTTAAAATTTTTCCTCACATTTTGCAGTCATTGCGTAACAAACATCTAGACGCTGGACAGACTGACGAAGTTCCAACTGGTTTTATTAAAATAGGAGGATCTGGCTTTAAATATTTTGATTTATGTTTCATTGATTTAGACTACTCTACTAAATAGTAATATATATATATGTACACCTATCCCTAAGATACTCTGCCCACGTTATACTTTTCTGTGTATCGTATCGTACTACAAATCCGGGATATACACATATTCACACTTATATAGGAATAAGGTACAATTAAGAGGAAATGTGAACGAATTTGTGTGGATAGTGGTTGGAAAATGATGTAGAAAAAAATACCCTCAATACATCTAGCTGGACTCAAATCCAAACCTTCTTGTCATCGTCAAATAAGACTATCCGAGGTTTGCGCCATATTCTGCGTGTCCACAGATGCGGGTTTCTAATTTTCTTCATCATGTGAATTGTTTTAGTGCATTCACTAGCTGATCCTATATTTGCTTGATATTTATTGTTTCTAGATATCAGACCCTAAAGAATGGGAAGGCATTGAGAATTTCAAATTGACAAATATAATATTTAACAGTCTAAATTAATATACAAAAACAGAAAGGCACGGCTGTGACACGAATATATTGAAATAAAAATGGATCGGCCCATTCTGCTGCTGACAAAGGATGCGTGAGTCAAGAGAATACCTTCTGTTCGGTGTAGTAATTGATTCCAATAAGTGGTGAACTGCCGGGTTCGTCAGGGTACAAATTGAGTAAAAGTCGGTACGGTCGTGTCCAGGACCTCCAAAACAGGGGTAACCAACAAAGGGTTGTGGAGGTTCTCAGAGTGGCTTGATGAATAGGGACAAAAATTAAATTCATCCTTAGGAATGCATTACATTCCAATTAGTTTGTAAAATTAAGCATATAATTTGTTTGAGTCTTGAGGTGGCAATATTGGGCGTTGGTGTTGTTAAAGTGCTATTATAATGTGTTAGGTCTACTGTAGTTATAGTTTTTTTTTCAGTTGTTTATTTCTATTCTGACTATATATTATGTAGGGTGGCCTGGAGGTCTAGGGGTAAGGTGTCAGACTTCTGTGTCGAGAGTCCGGGGTTCAATCCTCGGTCCTGGCACAGATTTATCTGATTGCCAAAACCTTCCTTCACCTCTGACAAGACGTGTATTAATCACAACTTGTGAATGTGTGGAATGCCAGGCCTACCACCGTGGTTCGGATCCCACGTTAAACTGTAGGTCCTCCATTTCATCTCACAATCACTCTACCATTTCACATTAGCGTAAGTGCGTATAACCCGAACGGGTAGTAAGACGTGGTGCTAACAACAATAATAATAATATATATTATGTATATGTTACGGGTAGTGTGAGAAATCTTGATGATTTCTTGATAATGTCAACATTATTCAAGTGCAATGGATAAAGTCAGAAATAGAAAGTAATTTTCCTCATCTACTTCCTCATCAGGATAATCTCAACACTATAACCAGCAAGATTTGAATAACGTTGAATGCATCTTTTAAAAGTGAGCACTTTTCAATACGGATTATATTTTGGAGCGTTATTTCGAACTGGGACATAAAATTGGGTCGTTGAAATGCACTAACATTCTAAATGCCTCATTTTGATGCTTTATTTTACATTAACCTAGTCTAGCCCAACCTAACCTATCCAACCTAACCTATCTAACCTAACCTCAACCATAAAATTTGACACTATCCAAGTGCAGGTGGATAGTGTCAATATTGTCCAGATAAATTTCGAAAAGTATTATTCAATCTCTTCTAATTTAATACTATCCGAGTATTTTGGGTAATGTAAATATTATCTAGATAATATTGACTTTATCCAAGTTTGGACTTTTCTCGTCGCATATACGTTAATTAAGACCATGTACAGCTCATTAAATATATTATTTAGAGTAAATGAATAACTCACACTCAATACATACAACCGGAATTCAAACCTCGTAATTTGAAAAACATAATAATTCATGATATTTACATTTAGCCCTCGTGCACACCAGCGTGGGGTTTTAATGTCGGTTTAGGCTAGTTACAGAGGCAATCCACTTCAATGAGCCACGTGGTCTAAACGTTAAACTCATTAGTCTTAAATATTAACCAAGGTGGCACCCAGCGGTCCAGGTTTCATCTTTCAAATAATTTAAATTAATCTAGTCTTGTTTGCTGTAGATGAGAGATCCGGGTTCTAATTCATGCTGGATGTACTGTATCAAGAAAAGTTTCTTCTAAATGGTTTCCCACTCTCCCTCTTGCAAACTTAGGTACATTTCTTCTTAATTCGGTCTTCCTCGTCCTTATTATATCTTGGTAGCTCGAGAAAGATAAGGCACAAAAAAGAATTGATGTAAAATATGTGGTTAGCCCAGACTGGTACTGTTCAATTTTCATATAAAGTGTCTTATTTGACCGCTAAAAAAGATACTGGTATATCTACTTTCACGTAATCATAAGTCAAATCATGAGATTATCTGCTGTCACTTTTGATAGATATTATCAATACTTAAAAATAACACTACTTATAATTTATTATTTTTTCAATTCTGTCCTCAAAAATGTGTTTTTATTTTCTAAAAGACCCCTTCTATGAAAATTAGACTGTAATAAAATTCTTTGTACATAAAACTTTCACTACGACTGTACTTTTAAAATTCAAATGTCAGATAAAATAAATATAAATTTTATGAAGGTACAAACTCTATGAATTCACATTTTTTCCCCGTACGTGTTAGTGCAAATACCGACTATCAATGATTTAAACTATATAACTTAGGGGAATAGGACGAGTAAAGGGAGTTGTTAGGAATTGCACTAAAGTTCATATGGCCATTATTAAATTCACATTGTAGAGATAGAGTACCTATTAAGTGCATTTGTTTAGAATGGAATAGTAATAATAATAGGCGTGAGCGAGTCGAGTTTAAATGAAAAGGAGTTTTTTTTATAGTTCAAGAAGTATCTAGCAATATTTTTAAAAGAAATATGTCGAGTAGAATTTCTGTAATAGATCTATGCATAAACGAAAATTAAGTACAATATTTTTTTAAATCTTCAATTTTTTTTTGTTATAATATTTAAAATCACAGAAATTCAAATTTTTAAATAAGTTTAATATAATAATTATACATTTTTAAAATTATACAAAATAAAATATTGAAGGCTAATTTGCTTTGAAATTATATAAAATAATAATAGCCATGACCTGAGTCTCTAGATCGACCTTGTGTGTATATATCTTACGAGGTCAACTTGTTATTCCTTATTACATTAGCGGCACCTTCTTCAACACACTGCTTGTATACATGGTCTCCTGTTACGAGGAATCAATAAAGTAAGTGGAAGGTCACGAAAAAAACTCACTTAGATAAATTGTATACATATGATGTAATGGAAACAATCTTACTATGTATTTTAAGTTCCTTTTATTTTAAATTTTATTTTAAGCGTAGAGCATCATTGACCGTGATGGATGCAGGATCTAGTTCGGTCGCCGTGTTTATAGACTTTTAGCCGCTCTATGGGAACAGAACGTTGTCCAGAGTGCACCTATGGAGGTTGTAAATACAACGTGTATCTAAAACATTGCATCAAACTTTGGCAGGCTATTCCTTGGTTGAAAATAGAATAATTCACATCAGCAACCTAGGGTCCATCTTGAATAATAAGGGTGGTATACACCCCTAAAGAAAGAGCTAAAAACGACTGTTGCGTGAAATATTATGAAAACTGCTTAGGGTGTTACAATGAATATTTGTATACTACTTATTGAAGCTTTGATTGTTAATAAACTAAATGTGCTGCTACCGTTACCCACCCCTATCATGTAAAAAAAGGGGTGGGGGTGGTTGTAAGACTTTTTTCTGCTATAAAATATGTAAGAGTAAGTATTGCCAATTTTGACTTATGATTACAAAACATGGTGTAAAAATTAACAAAAAAGGTGTCTTGGAGAAACTGTCTAGCTTTCCCCGTTTCCGAGATAATCACACATGTTTGAGCTCAGAGACAAGTGTAAATGCCTGCCAGGTAGGCAGCCAGAATAGCAGTGTTACTTCTCACTGCAGTCGTTTAACCATTTTTACCAGTATGTGTGACTATGTATCACGTACATTTGGTAAACAAGGCTGGTTTATGTGCTATGAAGGAGAAATTCACATACTTTTCTTTCTTCATAAGCTCCGATGTGTTGCTATTTATTACTTTAGTGAGTTATGCTTTCATATTTCACACTTGGATAGGATTTTATTAATTACAATCAATGGAGTATTGAAAGATAAATTAAGAAACACAAATTGTATTTATTGCATGTTTTATTTCCTAGCTTCAAAAGCAGATTCATAGCAAGTGTTCAAAATGGCGGTCCCTAACGTAATTGCAATTATTTAGGCGGCGTATCAATGACTGGCTTACTCTTTCGAAAACACGTGGAGTTTCTTGAACCTTATCACATGCAGGACCTATCCTGGCTAACAGATCTTCCTCGGATTCAACAGCTGTCTTGTAAACCAAATCTTTTACAAAGCCCCACAGGAAGAAGTCTAACGGATTTAGGTTAAGAGAGCGTGGTGGCCACGCAACAGGCCCACCTCTTCCTATCCATCGGGCAGGAAATTCAGTGTTGTAGTAGTCACGCACAGCTCTTGTGAAATGAGGTGGGGCACCGTCATGTTGTAGCCACATGCGTTGTCTAACGGAGAGCGGTACATTCTCGAGGAACTGTGGCAATGCAAATATCAGAAATTGGTAGTAGATGTGGCCAGTCAAGCGTTGTGGAATCAGGTAAGGGCCAATGAGATGGTTAACCACAATACCCACCCAGATGTTGGCAGAAAACAAATGCTGATTGCCCATGATGACAGTTGCATAAGGGTTCATGTCATTCCAAATGTGACTATTTGAACTATTAAAATAGCCGTCTCTGGTGAGTGTTGCCTCATCGGAAACAAGACTAAGTGGAGAAATCAGGAACCACTCCGCACTGCTGCAGAAACCAGTCGAATGAATCATGTTGAGAATAATAATCTGCTGGCCCCAATGCATGCACCTTTTGCATGTGGTACGGATGCAGCAGTTGATCATACGCCACACGCCACACGCCACACGCCACATCTGTGGAATGGGACACATTCGTTCGGTGCGCACTGGCACGTGCGCTTGTTGACACGTTATCGTCTACAGAATTCAGTACCTCTTCTTCAACAGTTGGAGTGCTTACATTCCTCAGGTGACCAGATCTCCCTCGTAGCTGAAATTTACCTGTTTCACGAGGTCGTTGTGTAACATTGGTGAAGGTCTGGTGATAAGTTTGACGTCGCGCAGGATATCTATCGTGGTTCAACCATGCAGCTGCTCTTGCGTTTCCTCTAGCTTCACCGTACAGCATGACGATGTCTGTCATTTCTGCGTTTGTGTACTTTGCCATTTGACTACTAATGCGTGCAACATGCAGTGAGGTCGTGTGGACTAATGCAATCCGCTCGTGGAGGGGAGGGGAAGATAGTGATAATCAGAGTGGAGGAAAAGGGGAGCGAAGCAACACAGCTACACTGGCTCCCTACCTGGCAGGAATTAACACTCGTCTTTGAAATCACACATGTATGATTATCTCGGAAAGGGGGAAAGCTAGACACTTTTTCCAAGACACCTTTTTTATTAATTTTTACTCCATGTTTTGTAATCTTATGTCAAAATCGGTGTGTTACAACCCCCTCTTTTTTTACATGATGTGGGTGGGTAACGGTAACAGCATTTTTAATTTATTAATGACCAAGATTTCAATAAGTAGTATACAAAGATTCGTTGTAATACCCTAAGCAGTTTTCATAGTATTTCACACAACAGTTTGTTGTCCCTCACTGTTGAGTCAGCCCCTTGTCTCTTTCCTCCGCACTTGCACAGGCCACGCCATCCAACCTCTCTACTGCCTGGACCGCTCCACAATCCATGTCTTCGAAGACGTCCGTGACGAGTGCACCTCTATACACAGCGCCAAAGAGAACTCTGCCTCTATTGGCTCGCGTGATGGGTACTATCCCTTCAATTTGCATGCACCAATGGGAAGCCCCTGTTTCTCCCATTGGACAAGGCCAGGCAGCAGTGGAGGGTATTTAACACGGTGATTCCTTGGTCTCAATACCAGTCAGCCAGTCAGACTCGGTCAGTTAGCCTCGGCTAATCAGTGGTGAGCCAACCTTGGGGAACCACACTTATACGAAAGAGCGAATAAATCGTCGTTTGCAGCAAATGTCATCACTCTTCTCATTCCACCGCAATCTATCCTACCTCCCACCGCGACTTTACGTTGCCGGGACTCTATCCTACCTCCCACCGCGACTTTACGTTGCCGGGACTCTATCCTACCTCCCACCATGACTCACGTTGCTGGAACACACTCGCCTACCTCTTTCCTACTCACGCGTGTCTGACCACGACGTCACCGCCGTCGGGACATCAACTACATCAACCAGTTACCCTCCAAGTCGAAGGGATGGATAACAAGTTGTTTTTAGCTCTATATTTAGGGGTGTATACCACCCTTATTATTCAAGATAGACCCTAGTTTGCTGATGTGAATTATTCTATTTTCACTCAAGGAATAGCCTTCCAAAGTTTGATGCAATATTTTAGATACACGTTGTATATACACGTCATACCCACAATGAGATGATGTGATTATAATATTTATGAAGGTGTGAAGCCAGTAGTGAGTTTAAACCTAACTTAAGCCTAATTAATCAAACCATGGTAAAAATTTCAACAGTTCACCTATCTGGAAAAATACCTATGATACAACCAGGAATCGACCCGGATCCTCTATATATTAGTAGACAGGGGTGCTAACCACTCGACCAAAAGGTGAGTATTTACATTTCTTGATCTCCAGAACTAATAATATGTGAATATCCGACACTGTAATTCAGTCGATAAACAGTATTTTATTGAGTCAAGGATCTCAGGTTTGGCTCCCAGGGTGACCGAAAGAAAAAAATTATCGGAGAAACTGGGTTTCCCCTTGCACAGTAGTTTTCGTTAAATAGACCTAGTAAAAAAGAATTTAACACCCCGTTTTACTACCCGTTTGGTTTATAAGCCTATTTACTAATTACGCTAGTGGGTTAGGGATGAGTAAGGTTGAATTTAGATTAAGTGTACCCGTATTTGCTTGGGTAGAAAGTGGAAAAAATTTATAAAACCTACACTCAATACACCCGACCGGGATCGAGCCACGCTCTCCCCATCATCGTAAGTCTAATCTACTGCGGCCACTGATGTGGGTAAACAAAAATTATGATTCAAAATTCACTTTGGCCCATATCGGTGGATGCATGGCCCAAGGTTTTAACCACTTTTGGTCTGGTTTGGCAGTGATGGGGAGATTGATGTTCGAAACTTGACAGTTTTATGGGGGTTGGGTTTTCTTGAATAGTTTCCCAATCTCATTAGTTTAATATACAGTGTACTAAATACCCTAAGCATCAACAGATTTTAAAATAATAAAAGAGTGAGATCCTTGTTTGAATTCCGGTTGAGAAAAAAGTTCATGTTTCGTGTGTTACGTAAGTAGTATAGTATAAATATTTTATGTTTGCTTTAAAATAGATAGATAATAGGTCTAGGGATAAGGTGTCAAGACTTCTGTGCTAGGAGTCCGGGGTTCAAATCCCGATCCAAGCACAGGTTTATCTAGTTACAAACCCTTCCTTCACCTCCGACACAAAGTGTGTGTTTTCATGCTTTGTTAATGTGAGAAATGCCAGGCCCCACTGGGGCTCAGAGCCGACGTTAATATGTAAGTCCTCTCTGCTTTCCACCCTCATCATTCTCACGTACCATCCTATCATCTGGAGATAGTGGAATTAGCCTTAATGGTGTCCCCACCTCATAAATGAATTCCTCCATAAGCCAGGAGGTTAGGTAAGATTAGGTTGAATCACCAGATTTAGGGCATTAGCCCCACCCCACCAAATAGATAAATAAACCAAAGCAATAGTAATTATATTATAAACAAAGACTTTGTTTGCAAAATAAATACGGGTGCTTGGTAAGTACTTTAGGTTGCCCGGGTTTTGTAAATGTACGATAATTTATTTTCAAAAATCTGGGTTTGTATATATCTGATAGTATTTGAGCAGATTTTATCGTCAAACAGAATTACACTTGTGTTGAGGATTTTTTTTTTCAAACTGAAAAGAGATGCAACCTGGTTAGATTTTTTTCAAAAAGATTTGTTTAATTTTAAACACTTTCTTTAACATCATTAAAAGAATGCAAACGTTCAGATTATACATTTAGACTTACACTAGTGCTAGCTTCTAAATGAACTATTTCAGTGCCCTTAATTTAGAAATAAGATGCAACAGGTTCTATTAACTGTTCAGCAAAATATTTGTCTAATTTTGGTGTCTGGCCAAAAAAATTCACTCTCTTTCCTTTTCCCTCCTCTTGCAGCCCCACTCAAAAGTTTTCTTACATCCATTTTCACAATTATTTCTAATTAAATAATGCGATTAATTAAAAAAATCAAGCAAATAAAAGAAAAAATATTGTTATTTGAAATAAAACATGATAATTTAACGGTTTTAAAAGTAACTCAACTGAAGACCCATTTAACCAAACAGCACGCTTTATAATCTATAAACAACATATCACCTCGTGTTCATAAAGCAGTTAGAGTTAGTTTACCTAAACTATTACATAATATTTAACATTAAATTATTAAACTAATACTTAAATAGAGATTAAAAATAAATAAAATACAAACATATTAACTCCATAAACAACAAATAAATAAAATAAATATTTTCTTGGTGAAAAAATTCCCATCTTCTCAAAATTTCCCTTTAGTGTTGAAAACTTCTCTGTGTCGCACATCTGATTTGACGCGCGATTTAAATGCTATGAAAATTTGCCGCCTCCATAAAAATATGTCAAATTTAAACTATCTATTTTTATTTGTTTGTGAGTTCCTTGAACTTGATGGTCAAGTAGTCTAAGCCAACAGATTCTCAATTTATGTAAGTAAAACATGATACGCTTGAGAAACATACCTTCTGGTTTCATTAAATAGTTATTTAAAGTTTCATCTAACTTTGTCGTTTGATTTTGTATCCACCTGCACTGGCTGTCAAAATGGTCTAAGTTATGAAGATACCTATGTGTGTGTATATATATATATATATATATATGTAAAGTTAAAAAAAATCACAGTCCGTGGCTACCCTAAGTATGTATAACTAAGCTAGGTTTCAGTTGATACATTTCTCGAGTTCTCGGTTTAGTAGTTTTCCGTGGGTTAAGGCGTCAGGCTCAATTGATGTAAAAATAAAAATAAATACGCTTGAGTTCTGGAATTAGTTTTTTTGTGTGCATATAATGACGTTTCCCTGAGTAAATAGGCAAAGTTAAATAGTTTTAGATCTCTTTGTTTCTAAGTTACTTACACCTGTGATCTCATGGTCTAAGGCATCAAACATGCAACATGTAAAAGTTAATAAAAATGCCTAGGGTTTCCATAAGATGTGTGAAATTTTTACTTTCATGTTTCTTGGTTTGTGAGCTACGCGAATCAGTGGTTTAATGGTCTAAGACGTTAGGCTTTCAAAAGAAAAAAGAAATGCTCAAGGTCCACACACTCAGGTTTCCTAAAATATCCATACAATGTTTAATCTCGCTACATTTTTTTTGTTTTATAGCTACCTGCACTGGTGTTCAATCTGTCTAAGGGGTTAAGCACAGACCAGATAAAAAAAGTAAAGATTAAATATGCTCTTGAGGTGCATTACTACCACAATTACTTAATTAATTTTACTCAGTCTTGAAGTTACAGCGTTTTCACAAAAATCCACAATCTATTTTATCTCTGTATATATAATTCTTTTCTCTGGAATTCCAGTTGCCTATTAGTGACAGAAGTCATCTCTTTGTATGAATGCATAGTTATCTATGCTAATTTAAGAGCAAATCAAATAAAGATGTGGAACGCTACCTGTATATTTATTATAATCCAAATAAACACCTTTTATTTACTAATCGGAATACTAAACCACAAACAAAATTATACTTTCTCTTTGGATTCAAGATTGAAGTATCTACTGGAATTTCTTTTTGCCTTTGAAGTAGATATTTTAACTTGATAATCAATTTGTGTGTAGCCATCAATTGTATTGGTTTTAACTTCACTGTTAAGCTCACTAATAACATAGCTTGTTTAAAATGGCTTAAAAACTTCCTGAATATAGTATTCTACATGTTAATATCGCATTCGTTATAGTAGTTTTCCAGTTGTAATTGAATATACAAGGGTACAAAAACTATCTTTTTATGTGAAAAAACATGTTGGCCTATTGGTTTTAACGTCACTTTTCAGCTCATTAAAGACAAAGCTCATTGATCAACAGTGGGTTGAGTATCGGCAGGGTGTACTGAGAGTGATTTTTCCAAAATGGTTTTACACTTTCCCTTTACACAAATGCCGTTCCTATAAATATAATCCTCCTAATCTTTAAAATCATAAGCGTAGTTATAACATTAGACCTAACGTATAACCCAAACGGATGGTAAGACGCAGTACTAAGAAAAATGCTTAGAAGCTTTCCAGAATTATTAGTCTATACAAATTTTTTTTAAAAAAAAAGCATCTGAATCAATTCATTTTAAACATTGGCACTGAAACTCTTCTTTATATGTAAAAAAAAACCTTCAATTATATTGATTTTAACGCCACTGATTAACTTTATAAATACGTATCTCGTTGATCACTAGCTTAAAAGCTTTCTCCTTAAAAGCTTTCTAAAGAGAGTATACATTTAGCTTCCTCATCCAAATTGATGCAGAAATATCCAGTTATAAGTTAGTATACTGGGAAGAGAAACTCTTCTTTATATGTACAAATTCATCAATTTTATTGCCATTACACCTCCCTGAAAACAGATAATTTTTCCAATTGCGTTCCATAGAAATTCCACATAATATAAGACATACTGTATTCAAATCTATTGAGTAATTCTCTAGTTATAAGCGAACATAGATAGGTACAAACAATTTCCTGTACAAAAATATGTGAATACGAACAAACTTACAAGACCAAAATATGATTTATCTTTGTATTTTTTGAAATGTATTCTGTAGAGCTCTGAGATTACTCGGATTTCGAGCTTCTAGCCGATCTCGTCATTAAAACTTGAGATCGAGATCGAGATCGAAAGTTTTGTAGAATTGTCACTTTCTATATCCCTCTTGATGTAGGCCCATGTAGAGTAAAAATCAATTTGTCAAACGCAATGGTAAGAATGGGTTATTTAATAAATATGATAGCAGTTTCACTCAAAAAATATTCGGTAACTTAAGAAGCTGGTAAAATTAATATCAAATTTCACAAGAGTAACGTAATGGAGCTCTATAACTACTTTGGACTGATAAAATTATACCATATGTTCGTCCATTTTGAATTATCTTCAATTGAAGTTGCTTTGCCATGCATGGCAAGGCAATGAAAATAAAAATAGCTAAATAGAATAAATAATATAATCATTATTTCTACTATTATTACATGTCCATCCCTTTATAAAATTATAATTTCAGTCAAATTAAATTTTTTTATTGAGAATAAATATTGATTGTTTTCAAACTTGAGATATTTGAAATTTGTGTTAATACGTCTAACTTCAAAACTAACATTAGTTACTCTTTAGTTAAATAATTAATATGGTCAGCCTCTTTAAAATCAGTGCTGATCAACATTGCAATACATATTTTACCAAACTTACAACATTTAAATAAAAAAGGATTTATTATATCATGTTATCTACTAACAATATTATTTTAATCATCTTATTTTTCATTTGAAATTACGAACATCACATTTGTAGGTATTAAAAAAATGAATCGAAATAAATTTCGTAATAATATGAATTCTAGCGATAACCCATATAAGGTGCATGCACAACTTCGTACATAGGAATGGAATTGGAACAGAAGTAATCATGAACAATTATTACCTTAAGGACTAATAAAAGAAATATGAAAAATTACAAATTTCTAAATGATTGTGATTCTTACGTTTTATTGTAAGGTAAAAAAGTTACAGAGGCATATTTTGGGGAAATATAAATTATTAAAACGTCAATTTTATAAACTTTACCTGTAATTGTCAGTATAGTTTTAATATATTTAAAGACATGTGTGTTGAAACTATTTTATTTATTTTTTCGACCATATTTTTAATTGAGTTTTGATATTATTAAATTTTATTTTTTAAAGTGTTATTTCTCTTTAAAAAACTATATCTACATTCATTAAACGTATTTTGAAAGTATTTACTATTTATAAAAATGAACGTCAGTGTTATTCCAAGAACATGTGTTATTTTAATATATTTTTAGAATCTCACAGTTTACAGACGTTATTTTACATTTTGTAGTTCTGACTGGTGACATTTTAAATATACTATTTTAATTTTAAAAACTCTATGGTATAAGTCCATAAGCTAGCTACACTGACCGAGCGGCCACCACCGTTAGCCATGATAGTGCCAACATTTGCGGGTAGAGGGTGTCATGTGGTCAGCACTACGATCCATCCGGCCATTAATTTAAACTATCAAAACTGGAGCTGCTGCTTGTTTATTCAAGCATCTTCTCATTTGTCTTCACGGGGCTGAGTTTGACCGCGTTCCAGACACACTGATTCACAGATGCATTTTGGATGCGCTAGGGATCAAACCTGGAACTTCTGGATCTATAGCCAGGAAATCTAACCATTAGACTACAGAAGTGGCTAAGTTTAGTTTTAAATGAACAAATATATAATCTTAACATTTTAAAATTATGAATATCCTCGAACTCGACTCGAACTCATGAGCTTGTTGAAATATTCAGCTCGAAATTGAATCAAATGAAAAACCCAAGTTTACAGACCCCTAAGTATTCTGTAACTAATCCGAGGTTTGGCGATTAAGTTAATCAGAAATATAATGAACTCTACATTCAATAGGAAAATAAACGATTAGTCACGTGGTTTAAAACAAAATATATGAAAAACATAAATTTTATTTGATTTAATTTCATTGATCAATAGCCTAAAATCCTTCCCGATAAAATTCTATATGATATAAAAGTACCCCATTCAAATCTAGTTAGTGATTCTCTAGTTATAAGCGAGCTTTGAGATGTACAGAAACACTCCTTAACATAGAGAGATTTTATACAGTAGAGAGTTCTCAATAATGTATATTTTTATAACTGAAAGCTGAAAAAACTTTATAACAAAAAAAAGTTAAAATTTATTTAAACTAGCTAGGTTCAGCCTTAATGTAAACAAAGTAAAATTGTACTCAATTGGAACTTTATTTTTACACAAATATAATACATTAAATAAATTATGGTATTCTTTGACGCTTATATTCAGTTGAACCCTTTTATTGATATTAAATTTCCTGGTATTTATAAGATCCTTTTAATGTTGTGGAACAAAAATATTTCACACCACGATTTAACTTCATTTAGGTTATACAGTTACCTTTTTTAACTTGATATTAGCATTAGTACAAAGGCTTTGTATTGGGAGGGGGGTTAAGCTTGGACGAACTTCTGGTCCATTCTAAGAATGTACTGTTGATTTTGTTTTGCATAAAAAACCAATTTTAGTTTAGAGGCTTTGCAAGGATCATAATCATAATGACTAGAGGGTTGAAATATAAATAACAACTTGTAAACAATGTTATTTATGTTGAATTAAATAGTCAAGCCATTACATATGTTAATTACTGCTATAGACTCACTTGAATAACACATCTTAAAATTGAAAGATAACAACTTGACACGAGAGTTTGTAAACCCCCTTTGATTAGATAGGTTCATAACACTATAAATAAAATGTAGCTTGATTACAAGAGAGTTAATTTTTTTATTGATAAACATACAACTCGTAGAAAAAATGAGAGTGAGACATGCTAAGAGTAGTCGAGTGAAAAGTCAACAAGGACTGATAGAAATAATAAATAATGGGGCAAGACCCCAAGTCTTTGAGAGAAAACAGTAAGACAATAAAAAATAAATACATATAAAATTTATCCAGCGCAGAAGGCGACTAACCTAACTAAAATGGTTAAATAAAGACAAATAGTAAAGGTGTATACAACTTATCAATGCCGATACAATTTCGACATGAGTATTCTGAATAGTTATTAACTGCCATTGCAAGGTGCAAAAGAGAAAATTTAACAAACAATCAATGACTTAGATCGACCTAATCAGTTTTAACAGACACCATTTAAATTAGATCAATCTAACTATTAACTTGGCCGAAGCGCTAAGTGCGCGGGCTCGCGGCCCCAGAGTTGAACACCAAGCTCATTTATTACAAAAGACTAAACCCTTAAAACTTTGACAAGCAAACCAAACATTTCAATAAGTTTAACTTTAAATAAGATAACTAGCGCCCCAAGATGGCGGCGTAATAAACCCCAAACCCGTCCGTGAGGCGGAGAAGGCGGGTCTGCAAAAAGAAACAGAGTTTAAACGTCAAGTAATCCATAATGGCTGACAGGCAAATCCTGCAGTCTCTAAAGAATTTAATTCTGAGTTACGTTTATATAAATGAAGCCGAAACATATAAATTTAGAACATGAAGAGCCAAACATAATTTAGATACGACGAAAAATAAATTAAGTCAAAAGCTAAGACAAAGTGCCTCACCTAATTGAGCGCAGAGAAATGAGTGACATCACTACACAGTCTAGTCGTTATATACAAAACAAAGTCTATCACGTGTTCACATACGGCGGGAAAGACAGATGGGACAAGGGGGAAGGGGCGTGCACACTTTTCGAGAACAGTCTCCATTAGCCGCGTAATTATTCAAATCACGCGCTGATGGATAGGTATTATTTCACCAGAACACAATCATTGACGCATATGGGTCTGCGCATCTCGATGTTCACATGTTCGAGTCTAGCTCGGAGTTGTATCTCGAGCCACGGACGGTCAGTTGGATACTTGATGTGTTGCGGAGTGCGCGTGGTTTCAGAGTCGTGATGCAGACCAGTCAAAAGGGACCAGACTAGGTGAGCCAGACAGTCTTTCTAAGTTTCATGTCTGTGACAACGTCACAAGTTGAACTAGGAACCTTCGGCTTTATACGCCAATACTCTATCACTGAGTCACCCAAGAATCGTCCCATGCTCAGTGTTATTCTTCATTCATATTTTAAGGCAGAGACTATGATTAACTTGGGGAAATGGTCAATTACACATGAGTGATCAATTTAGACCGCAATCTATCATATAACGCAAACATCTTTGAATCGGTAATTAGATTTGCTGCCAATAGTACAATTACAACTGTAGGAATGCGCATATCGGGATGGATTAAATAGCCAATATCTTGTGTTCTTTTAGTTACGGTCATAGCCACATCTAAATATCATACTATTTATGTTATTTAGATCTTAAAGAGCAAAATTTAGATCCTTGGGATACATTTGTTTTAAATCCAAAAGAGTTAAGCTATTTTATAACAGCTTCAATCATTCTAATTGCTGAAACTCATCAGAGCTGTTTAAAATTTAATTTTAAAATGAACTATAACGTACTAAACTAAATGAATAATAAAACATGTTGGCACATTGTTTTTATCTGGGTTCACAACTATGCTTGTTAACATCGGAGGAGTCTCTAGGTTTACAACTATGCTTGTGAACATCGGAGGAGTCTCTAGGTTTACAACTATGCTTGTGAACATCGGAGGAGTCTCTAGGTTCACAACTATGCTTGTGAACATCGGAGGAGTCTCTTACGTGCTCTTATTTCTGGGGCCTTATCTATATGACCTCTGTTTGGTAGCTAAAATTGAAGAGACTCATCTGGTGGGTAAATCCACTGTGGCACTAGCCATCTTTCCAAAAACATTAACTCCTCAAACTACGAGAGACAAACCCGCTTTGATCGTCGCATCATCTTAGACGCCTCACACGGAAAAAGTATCATAATCAATATGTTGATAAATCCATCGCCTCCTTCGGTGGTTGAATGGTCTACGGAAGAGGTGGGAAACATATTTTTCAATGTAGCCACAGATGTGTTGAACGAGAAGTGAAATTCACCACACCATGTAAAAACTGAGAAGTTAGGTCACTCAATCGAAAATATAAAACAACACACACTGTTTGAACAAGTTCATTCAATACACGTACACTTTGACTACTCAGATACAAACGATGAAAAATATTCCAATTGAAAATATAAGACAATTTAATGCAAAATTTGACGATACTTTTGTCTTATAAGCTACAGATACATTTTTTAAATATCCTAACTCAATTTGCGGAAGGCTTGCAATTATATGAAGGGAATATCAAGTTACAACCAGCACACGCCGTCAGGAAAGAGTTTATTTTATTGTGAAAGCTGGCTGATTCAAATTCGTGACTTGTGGCGATTGAAGACAGGGTTACAGGGTTACAGGCAACAAACACTCTCGCAATAGACTGGCCTGCTGATGACAGAAAGATCGGGGTTTTAGACCCGGTCGGGTGTACAGAGTATGGATTTACCTAAATTGTTTCCCCACTTTCTTTCTACGCAAAGTCCACTAAACTTCCTACAAATTTAATCTTCCGAATCCCTAAAATATCAAAGTAGCTAGTTCATTAGTGCGTAGCCCGAATGGTCAGTAGAAAACGCTGCCAAAACTAATCTATTATTGTTTTTAGTTAGACGAGTGATAATTCTATTTAATAAAGGCATTAACCGTGCTTGAAAACGTACTAATTTTGAGCATTGTCTCTGATCATTCACCTTTAATACACACTGGTCTGTTAGCTCTCCAAGTGATGCGAAAACAATTAAGAAAGAAGGTAATCATAAATAAATAATCACTTGACTACATACGGCAAGCCATACATTCATCTAGAAATAATCACTCTAATTAATAACTCAATTATAATCAGTGCATTTACCATTGCCAAATGTTGTTTTGTACTTTCAGTTTGCCTTCAAAATCGCAAACCAGTAGTAATAATCCCACCCACCACTTCACTTTGTTTGAAACATTCCCGTTAATGAAGCAAATAGAAATCGGCCTTGGGGCAAGCAAATATACTTCAAATGTACAAACACACTGAAACTCATTTCAATATTGGGTTCAACCTTGTCCTTTGCGCAAGATCGACAAGGCGTTTTGCCTTCAAGCGCTGTTCCAACAACTCTTGAGAGTCTTTGTTTAAACCATGGGGGAGCTTATTAATTCTTACTAATTTATTCACCTGGTACGAAAGAGGTCACATATAAAGAGGGTTGGTACAACTTTCACCGACTCCCCCCCCCCCCCCCCCCCC
>CABFWO010005864.1:0-11940 GCA_902155825.1 Timema genevievae | reverse complement strand
CCCCCCCCCCCACCAAAAAAAACAAACCTTGTGACAAATAAAGAATTTTCATTGTATTTTTATGTTTTATTTTTACCTAAACTGTTCATTTTTAAGTATTCTAAGGCTCGAGCCAATAATCGAGTAGTCAGGATTTGAAAGAAAACATTACAATGTATTTGAGAAAAATAGGACGTGTTTTCCTATGTTCTATTGTGTGTGGTCATTAAGTGATATTAAAGTGAAAACATATTTTGAAATTCACTTACAATACCAATTTTTTATTATTCTTAAATTTAATTTAGTCTTTACAATTATTTACAGCTAACTTTTTCATGTGAAATACTAGAATTTTTTATTATTTCAAGTTCTCGCACTAGCATAAAATAGGCCAACTTGGAAAATTTTGCATTAAAACTATTCTTATATTATTAAATTTAATTTCCCAAAGATTATTAAAAATAGTTACGATTGTAATAATAAATTTCTTTCATTTGTTTTTAAAGGTTTGATCCAAATAGAACCATCTAGGGGTTATCCTCCCTGGGTTTATTTATAGCACACAGATATAGAATGAAATGGTGATAGTATTAATAAATATAACTTATCTATAATTTTATAATAAATCATTACTATAGTAAAATGTTATTAATATTCTCAGGGCCACGTCTAAAGGGGGTAAAGGGGCAGTTTCCCAGGGCCTCACATTTCAGAGGGACACATTTCCCCCCAAAATTATTAAATTCAATTACAGTTATTACTCAAAATTTCTCATCAAATAGTATACAGATAATTAACAACAATAAGTATTCGTTTATTGATAGGATTCCTGAAAATCCTAACTTTATGTAATTTAATATTTACGTTATTCGAGTAATGTTCTGCAGTACAGTAGAATACGCCACCATTGTGCTACCTCTGATGGTATACAGACAACTAACGGTGCAATGATGCAAAGAGGAATCTACTTTTGTTAACTTAATTGGATTGTTTACATTTAATAAAGAAATCATGTAATGGGTTGAACAATATTCTATAAAACACGAGAAATTATTAAGTAGCATAGTTACCGAGAACTTGTCAATATATTATATCGGTTTAATGCTAAAATTGAAAAACTGTCGAACAAAGGGAGGCCTCACATTTTCTTAAAAGTCATTGAATATTATCCTTAAAATATATATTTGTAGTTTATAAACAGTTTTTCCGACCAGAACCCTACTATAGTTTAATATTAAATTATAATATTCAATATATATATATGAAATGACGTGATGATGTTGTTTATGATGCTCTAGAGCCAGTAGACATCTTAAATCTAGCTTAAGCCTAATTAATCAGATCATGGTAATAATAGGAAGTTCACCTTTCGGGAAAAAATACTTATGGTACAACCGGGAATCGAACTCAGGACCTATAAAGAGGTAGCCAGGCGCGCTGACTACTAGACCAAGAAGAGGCTAACCAACTACTAACTTATGAATGAGCGTAGTTTTGGTTATTAGTAAAATAAGTAGATTTAGCTATTATAAAACTCATACTCAATTTCAGACCCGTGGAGTCGGCACGCCTAACCTTTGACTTTGACTCCTTCATAAATGATAAACGTATGTTAATTTTTGATAAAAAAAATTCTGTATTAAAATAAAAGCACAGGAATTGTCAGACTACTTGGGTTAAACCCGCCTTGGTGATCGAATGGTCTAGGTCAGGGCTTCTCAAAGTGTGCTCCTCAAAGCCCAGGGACTCCTCAAAACCCTTTCAAGGGCTCATAGAGATTTAATAATATATATGAGGATAGTTTTTGTATATGTATTTCAACCAAAATATCAACAGATTGAAGGCAGATACATACATGAGAATACAGCCATCTTATATTAGCCAGATATTAAAGAGATTTGCAAATATGTTAAACACAAACTTTTATCATTAATAATAAACTGGATAAATTTTAAAAATATAGTTTGAGAAGTAAGAGTTTTATATAGTATATAGCTATTTATAGTTAGAATTAAATGGATGAAAAAATATATAGGCTAATTAAATAATTCCTTGCCACTTTGGTGACCTCGTGGGCTAACGCGCTACTCTCGCAGTAGACTAGAATACCGATGACGATATCGAGGTTCAAATCTCGGTCTCGTTTACTTAGGGTAGTTTTTCCATAATGGTTTTCTACTCTCCCACCACGAAAGTTTGGGATCAATTTATCTAAATATAACTTTCCTAATTGTTAAAACCATTAGCAAATTAGTACATAAGCGTATAACCAGAACGGGCAGTAAGAAGCAATTCTAAAACAATACCTAGATAATATTATTTATTTGACTAAAATTTCTGAACAAGAAAACTTTCCTAAACTACAATGAAAGTAGATAACATTTTGAGGCCGGATTCGTAGTCAATACTCAGACTTTGATTCAAGACTCCACCCATCATTGTTTACAATTCCACGACCGTGCTTAATTTGGTAGTAGTGTACGTCATAGTTTTCATCAATGTTTAAGTAGACCTACATTTAATGCATTGGAAAAAAAAAAGTTCTTAATAACAAATTGATCAGTTGTATTCTTGTATTTTAAACGAAAGTAAAATAAAATATCTTTGTTTTAAACACTATTTTTAGTGAAGTGGGCTTAATTTTAAAGTTATTTTATAAACATAGCCTAATCTTTATTGAAAAATTCCAATATTTTTTAAAATAAACATTTTAGAATTTTAGTTAAATTTTAATTGTTTGCGTTATCCTTGGTACAAAGATGACAAAAAAGACCTTGTGAATGTGTGTCTCATATTAAGTAGTAGCTGATGATAAAGGTAGAACTTAGAAAAAGTATACCGAAATTTGCGTTGAGTGAGAGTGAAGAACCATTTAGGAAAAACCACGCCCAGCACACCCGTGAGGGATTTGAACCTTGACCTCCCAATCATTGGCAGAGAGTTATGCTTTGGGGCTTAGAACCTTCACCCACCTACGTGGGATTTCTTCTTGATATTTGTTATTATTGTTGGATGACAAGTTTCTTAACAGAATCAAGTATGGAAATATTGGTTGTGTGTATGTGGGGGGCGCTACATGTTATTGTTCTGTTTCTTGTCCAGCTCCGGTGGCTCGCATAGTGAAGTTCTGGGGCATCCCCTTGCTGACTGTAGGAGGTTTGGCGTACGACTTCTCGGAAAACAAGACGACCTGCGCCAACGAGTATCACATGGTGTTGAACGTGGGGCAGCTCAGCTTCCGAGACATGGCCTACTCTGTCATCGCAATCCTCAAAAAGTAAGTAGGGCCAAACCCCTTCTGTCCATCATATTATTATTCATGCTGTACGATTGTTGGACTTAAGGGCAAAAAAGGGGGACACTTAGAAACTCTTCTGAGATTTTATTAAAAATTCTGTTTCGCTTGATCTTTGATATTGATTGCCGTTTCATCAGATGAATCTATATGCAACTCCCCTTTAGATTTATGATTTTTGGGATGGTTAATCTATCCTGCTCTCTTTCCAAAGTGAGTGAATTAAGTAGTGGTATAAGCTACCCAATACCATAATCAGCAGAACATTTGCTGCTCATGGTGGGGTACTTACACTAAGTAGAGACCCTTCAAAGGCACCACCTACTTAAACATTTGTGTTAATGGCTGTTATGAAGCATCAAAGCAGCTCATCAGATTTCCCTATTGTGAACACATTAAAAATACTTTATTTGTTTGAGAAAGATTAGATCTATGCTTATCAAACATAACAGTAGCGATGTGCAGCCAAGATACCAGTGATGACTGTATGGTAACAGTTCCTCTTCCTTCCTTCACGTCCTCTTACCTCTCATTCTAAATTTTACATTTAAAGTTACTTGACATCATTATGGAGTATTTTTATATTTTTTATAATTATTTTCAATTTCAAATGCCAAATATGACGATTCATCAACATATCATCAACATAATATAAATGTTAATTTTTTTATGTGGTGTCAAAACAATAATTTTATTATTAAAATATTATTTTCTTCATAACATTTCTAGTATAAACACAAAACAGCATCATTTTACGTTAAACGTCGTTGAAATGGAGCTAGTTTCATCGTTTCATGAAGTGTTTTATAAAGATAAAGCTTAATATGTAAGGATTTTAATATTATAAGAACCTTTACCTCCATTTGTGTGAGCAATATTTTAAAATAATAAACCATTTCTTAAATAGCACGAGATTTCTGAACTTCTTCAATGCGTCTGAAAGCTACGGTAGTCGGCTGCCTTGAATGTAATGCCAGCTAGCACTATTATAGTAAAAGTACAGATTAGTGTAGGGTATAGTAGTAACAGGTGCTAACGTTAAAGTTTTCCGTAAGTGTCTGGACCAGTCATCTCAAGTAAACCAGGTACGCACTACCATTCCCTTGGTTATGGTGGGGGTGTAGGGTGGAAGGACATCATAATTTCAACAGTCTCGCTACAGATGTCAGCACAAGTACTCAGTCGTATGTACGGATCTTTGCTAGCGGGAAGCATCCTGTGCATAATTGAACCTCCTAGTTCAGTGGTTTTCAACCTGTGGTATGCGAACCCCTGAAGGGACCACTTAATACTTATTAGTGGAATACGGAAATAATTGAGTAATTAGACTTCTTTGCTTCAAATTAACCTAATTTTAACCATGTCAGAGCTGCAAATAAATTTTCTTAAGCTATGTGTGAACTTGGTAAAAGTTTTTACTCGAGCTAGGATATTCCAATAGATTTTTGTAGCCTTGCATGCATTATTTATGGTTAAAAAAATCCTTAAATCGAAATAAGACATGTTATATTTTAGCAAAGTTATCTAATTATTAAAATACCAGTAATATTAAGGGGAAAGGTTTTAATTATTTATTTGACTAGCTAAAATGTATCTTGGAGAACTCAAAGGAAATATTTACAAAGGGGTGGGTATGCAGAACATACCATCACCTGTCTAGCCACTGTGACGCTGCGGATTCACGGACACATACCAACTCATTGAACCATCTAAATATAATTGCTAAATTGTCTCTTTACCCCTCAATGGCCCTAGTAATGATTAGGGACACAATATTAACGTTCACTAGTTTTCAAGTCTCTTTACTTTCTCTCTATCTTACAGGTAGAGAAAGTATGGTGATCGTCAAAAAAATCGAAATCGAGATTTTGATGAATTTTGACGTTTCATGACTCCCTGAATCCGAAAAAGTGGTTTTTGAATTTGCGTCTGTCTGTCTGTCTGTCTGTCTGTACCTCCAACTAGAGCCTAAACTATTTTACCGATTGAGCTGAAACTTGATAAATAGGGTTTTCATAGGGTTGCCCCGAGGGATTTTTGGAATTGGATATCTACCCCTAAAATTAAGGGTAGTTTACTGAAGGGAAAAAAGAGAAAAAGTCGATTTTCTCAAAATCGGCTCTAACGATTTTGATTAAAATTCGTATCTAGGCGTTGATTAAGATTATAAATAAACTGGCTATTTTCATTTTCCTATGAAAATGATTTTTAGGGTACATTACAGAAGCGTTAATTTCCGTATCTCCACAACTATTGGAGAAACTAAACAACTTATCATTGCAAAATTGTAGGACTATTAGAAATAAAAAACTTTTATTTGACATATATTTTTATAAAAGCAACAGTTTCTGAGATATTTGCAAATATATTAATACAATTTTGTGAGCTTTAGTTGTAAACATATACTACTTAAGTCTTAACGCAATAATTCTCCAATGCCATAGAGTAATTAAATATAAGTATCTAAAAAAGTATGTTATTTTTCCTTAAAGCTCTTAGGAGAAATGTTTGCATAGCAATGATCTATCTCCATTTTAGACTCAATAGTCAATATTTACATTTTTTATTGGTCAAAATGTATAAATGAATAATTAAATATCAATACGATGACTTGAAGATCTGCAACACCTTATAAAATGTTAAAACTTTAACCAGAAATCGAAATTTTAATACGAAGTGTTGACCCTTGTGGAAGACATTAAACTGTTTGAAATGCTCTTAGGTGGACAAAGATGCGCCGTATTTCTCATTGATTCTATATCATTGTATATTATTGTATGCGTGTTCTTATGTGGAGTGGTGATGATACAATGTACATTATTCCGTTCAGAAATCTTACGAGTTTATAGAAAGAGAGAGAATGTCTGTGCGGTGTGCCGTACCATTTATTTTAATTTATACTTGTACTATAGTTGATTGTTAAACGCTTTGTTTTTAGTGTCTAGCAGTTATTTGTTTTTGGTTAGTGTTGGACATCGTGTGAATTCAATTAAATTCAATTTATTATTATGTTTCAATGAGCCAAGAATTTTACAAAAAAAACACAACAATATTGGGACTTGATGTGTGGGTCCAAATTTATAGTAAAAATGATATAATATGAGACCTAGGTAGTTGTATGGGTACATACAAAAACATTACTAACTTGGACAATGTCCTAATTTGTACTATGTTTAACAGGAAATAAAAGGTGAGTATTACGCACTATCCGTCTTATTTTAGGCTCATTTTCATTTATATTTACTTTATTTCACAAACAGGACTAAGTAAAATCGAAAAACACCATGCTTTATAGATTTTTAAAACTTTTAATAAATACTACATCCAAACCAAAACTCGACAACACATTACCTAAATCACTTTCAAAATGTAAATATTGATTATAACAGGAAATTTTAAGTTAAGCTAGGCTGGGAAAGAGTCTTAATAATGAAAGGTCAGGTTCAAGTGGGTTGGGAAAGTGTTACTTAGGTGAGTGGAACTTTCCTTTATATAATTAAAAAGTTTATTTTATGTTAAAATTGACCATACGTGTGTTTTATGTTTAGAAAAATGTAGAATATAGCTATTTTCGTTATTTAAAAAAATATATAGCCGAGAATTCCTCAATAAAAGACCTAGGCATAGTGTTATAGTTTTTACTGAGGTAAACCTAGTTTAGATGTTCGATGTAGGCCTAAGCTATGTAACATTGTTTAAACACAAATAAATTAACTAATGAACTTATATCTTGTGCTAACCTTCGTAAGACAGGAAAGGTTAGTTTAAATATATTTGAAGCTTTTTATCATAAGCACGAAAATATATTATTACTTAAAATAGCTACGCCAAGAATTGGGACACACAAATATTAATATTATTTTTACCGTGAATTTTATAACTTGATTACGTAAAAATTCTATATCTATATTTCCCTTTCTTCTTTATTTCCGGACATTAGTAGTGCACAGATACATTTTTTCTAACCAAACTTGTCCATTATCACTTCCTAGGTTTATTTAAATTAAACATAACGAAACAAATGAAATAACCTAATCCAAGCTAAACTTGAAAAATAGCACATACTAAAATAGTTAAATATTAAAACATCCAACTAATCTATAACAAATAATTAAAAATAATTTGATATATATATTAAAATGTTATAAAACATAAGCAACAATAATAAAAAACACTCAATTCAATAATAAAATGATATAAAACGAAAACTTAAACTAAAAAAAATCTAAAAATGCAAAAATGAAATAAAACGTAAACAACAAAAATAACTCAAACATATAATAAGATACTTTAAATTAAATATAAAACAGTCGTCTGCTCTTAAAAATAACACAGCCGGAAGTAAACAAACGATATGAGCTCTGGGTAATATATTACCAACTTAAATAAATAATGTTGAAAATCAAAATACTACTGAAGACTCGTTGCTATGGCTACCATGACCTTACAGTCACGAGTCATCGTCCGGTCATAATCGTTCTCTCGGTAACATTTCACAACGTTCGTCGCAAAGGTGTAGTTGGCGACATTCGAGCCGACAAAAGTTCCCGTGTGGTCATAATAACTCTGCCTGGTCTTCAAAAACAACAATAAACCCATTATAGAGCTAAGAGCATATTAGTCTAGTAATATATCTGAAGTTGGTTCCCTAAATAAGCCTAAATACCTTTTAGTTACACATAATTTAGAAATTAAACTAATCAAAGTAGCTCTAACTAAACTTTCAGAAGTTACTAGCTCAAGTTAATAGTCCAGAAATGTTACATAGAGACATTTAACTTTGAATGAAGAACCAGTAAACATTGCTCAGCTAGGTTGAAACCCGGCTTAGACCATATGACACAAACAATAGAATAGTAAATAAAGAGTTTTAATCCTAATTAGGAGTGCTATAGGTAGTCGTAACTGCAAATACCCACACTAACCAGTAAATAATCATGTAAGTAATGTATTCATAGTGACAGAAGCCACATGCCACACAAGCATCTTAAGGGCGCCGGGCACTTACCTAAGCAGGACACAAAAACCTCGAGCCACTCAAGGCACCTACTGCTAGCCACAAGCTGCCTACCAAGTTCAGTCAAACCCTTGGTCATGACAACAACGTGCACTAGAAAACCCCGAACTAATCAGGACTCTAAACCTAGATAAATAAACCCAAGAATCTAAGTCGGGTCACTCTGAACCTATCCGCATCAACTAAGCCATAAAAGCTATTAAAACTTACAAACAGACGTTACGCGACTTACAATAGGCCAAACGCCAGATACTTCATTGCTTGCTTAGTAACCTCATCGCAAAGCATGACGGGTAAGGCAAACGAGCCAACCTACATAAATAATACTTTACAACAAACTAATACAAGATGAGCCCAAATCTTGGGTCAAATGACTAAATTGAAGAGATAATTTGCATATTGATTGTGGCGGGTTCGAGCAGACAGTACGTTCATCCATCTCACAGGATTGTAGTTGGCGATAGTTGCGCAGGATGACCTTACAGCAGCGACCGTGTAGATAATACAAGTGCAAGATGTATAAGTAACAACGATGTCATGATGCTATGATTTTTAAAAGTTAGGCTCCCCGCATTTATAAGCATCTAATTTAGCCAACGACAAGGGAAAAGAGTGGGTGGGACGACGGCCAATAGAAAGCGACATCCTTCAAATATAATGTTATTTGTGACAAGCGGCTATTGCGCAGGCACGCGTATCTGTTATTTTATTTTATTCGAGGTGTCGATGGCGTTCTTTTGTTTCTCAGATTGGCAAATAGAATGAAGTAACGCGTGATATGGCATCGGACGATCATGGCGCAGTTAACCAGCTCGACATATGGACTGATGAGTCAAAGGTAGTAGATTTACTCTAAGTACCGTGGATTTACTGGTATGTGAGGGATAGATGGCATTAGACCTTCACATAAGTTTGAACACAAGAGCTATTAACAAAATAATTATGTATATTTCTACGTTTTAACAAAAGGATTATTAACTAAATAGGGGTGACCTGGTGGTCTAAGGGTAAGGTGTCAGACTTCTGTGCTGAGGGTCCGGGGTTCAATCCCCGGTCCCGGCACAGATTTATCTGATTGCCAAACCCTTCCTTCACCTCTGAAAAGACGTGTATTAATCACAACTTGTGAATGTGAGGAATGCCAGGCCTCCACCGTGGTTCGGATTCCACGTTAAACTGTAAGTCCTCCATTTCATCTCACAATCCCCCTACCATTACACATTAGAGTAAGTGCGTATAACCCGAACGGGTAGTAAGACGCGGTGCTAATAATAATAATAATAATAATAATAATAATTAACTAAATAGAATTGATTTATTCTTATTATTGAACACAAGGGTTATTAACATAACAGTTGTATTTAAATTTACTTTTAACATAATGTTTTCTAATCGTTCAATATAAGTGATGAGGACAGCGACTGTATCCGCATCTAAGTTGAAAGGGGGTAAGAATATCCTAGTGATAATTCTTAATAACCCCCACCCCCCAATCCCCCCACTCACTATCGTTCATTCCTTAAGGAAAGAATACAAGTTAATGGTCAAGCTGGTGACGCATGTCCAAACGTGGAAATCTTACAGCCGATCCCTTCAGTGAATCCTTCAGGAAAGAGTGCAAGTTAGTGGTTAGGAGGAATGACGCCTGTCCAAACACAGACATTCCCATCATATTTCTATAACTCACTAGCGTTCATTTCTCGTTTTTGAGTCAGTGGTGTGAAAAGAGGCTGTGTGTAGGGATGTGAAAAAAGTATCGACACTTTACTAATATCGATATTTTCCTTTCGATACTAGTTTTTTTTAATTTATACTTTTTTTTTCCGATACTTTTACTGATATCAGTACTCACACTCCAGTATCGGATCGGTATTGAAAGAAACAACTATTTTATCTTCCTTCATATTATGATTAAATGTTTACTATGGTTAAAGGAGGATAAAAAATATATTGAAAAAATATATTACTAATCATATTTAGCTATTAAACAACTTTCCATCAGCTAAATTTTCAAAGACATTTTGAAAGCTGGTATGTTAACACCTTTTGTAATATTCATTATACAAAACTATTTATCATACCTTCCAAGTTTCAACACATAACATAGATGCGATAGACCTAAATATACTTTAATATGGTTAAATCATTATAATTTCCAGTGTTTAAATAAATATGAAAATACAATCATTATTATTAATATTATTACACCGCAAAAATTGAAATTATTACTTGTTAAAAACTATAGTTTTCCAGATTATAATTTCGATACCGATACTTCCTGTTATCGGTACTTTTCTTTCGATACCACATCCCTAGCTGTGTGTGCATTCTTTTAGTATATTTTTTGCTTTGCCAAAGATTTTTATTTTTAGTGTTGTGGAAGATTTGGAAATCATTTGGTTCATTTGCCCTTAGCTCACGTAGAAGCTGCATATGTCTGTACATCTCACGCTGAGAAAACCACTTTTTCTACCACATACGTTTTTCTATTCCTTCTTTTAAATAATAAAACAGTGGCTAATTCGATGCAAGCAGCTTCTATTTGTCTTTTACAACTCATTTTAGTATTGCACCGTCTGAGGGACTAAACATATTTCAGGGATAAGTAAAAGGATGAGCTAGCGTGATCATTTCTTGAAACGTCGTGGAAACCACCCACTGACAAACGTTCTTTCCTTAAAGATTAACTTTGTTTGAAAATATTGGAAGATATTGGATAATGTTAGTGGGCCATAAGGAGAATATTTTCTCCACGAACATCAAGAGGATTATGCTAAAGGAATGCGTAATGGGAAAGTGCGAAAGAGGTTAATTATGTTAGTGTCCAACAGCAGACTTATTTTCTTTTCGTAAATATGACAGGAAAGAACGAGAAATGATAGAACGTCAGGAAAGGACTTTATTGAGTGGCTTGCTAATGAGAAAACAAACCACCGTGCGCCCGACAGTGTTATTAAAGCTAAGAAAATGACAATGCAATTTTAACGCCTTAGATCCACCCCCACCATAGTAGAATTTTGGTAGGGAATAACATTTAAAAATTCAATTTTTTTTCGCCCAACATTGATAAAATTTATTAAATCATTTGACTATTAGTGTTAGCTTTGAAAAGTTATAAATGCATTTATTGATATATATATGTTTTATTACTGTCACAAAAGTTCGTTCATATCTAGATCAGATACTGATTTTTAAAGAAAGCCCGAATTTGACCAGCAACATTGATTGAAATTCACTAAAAAATTTCCATATTAAAATTTTGTCTATTTGATTTATTAAGTATAAATTTTACAAAACAGTTATAAAAGTTTCCAATAATACTTTATTATAGATTGCTACATAATTTAACCTTACATCATTAATTAAACGTAATATAATGCAAATAAAATTATGATAAAAAAGAATTCCCGCCATTGTGGCAACTTAAATGTTTTCGAATAACGGCTTCCAATTAAAATCAGAGTGTGGCTACGTTATCTCATAGAACTCACATGTGGACAGCCCATCACGTGTTCATTCCTCCGGGTAATCTTAGAAACAAGGCAGTTAGTCCCAGTGATCAGACTGTATGAGCTATCTGCTTATTAAAATTAAAATTATATAAAATTAAATTTAGTTCCGGAGGACCAGTTTTAGTAACACTAAAACA
>CABFWO010005863.1:26971-41549 GCA_902155825.1 Timema genevievae | reverse complement strand
TTTGTGGAGTTGTGGGCGAAATGCCAAAAGTGAAAAGATGTTTTATTTTGTATGTTGTCTTGACAAACACTGAATTTGTAATATTTATGTTACTCACTAGTTGGAGTTCATTGTGAATTTGTAATTGTGATGATCACATAGTATTTGTTTTATTATTGAAATCAATTATGCCACCGAAACGAAAAGCCAACATTCGGGCAGGACAACGTCTGTTGGGTCCACTAGTATTTAATATAACTTTATAGTAAAAAGTAAACTTGATTCTTACGTATCTGTTAAACAACCACGTAAATTAGATACTACTTTCTCTATTGATAAAAGGTTTTAAGCAATGGAATTAAATGCTATGTTTCTTATATAAAATAACTTATATGAAATTTAATAAAACTGAAATATTCAGTATTTTAATTTGATTGCATGAAAATGATGTTATTGCTTAGTCTTAAAGAAAATTCTTAGCTCACAGATTATTTAGACAACTACACAAACAAAGATTACTATCCCATCTTCATTTATAGTTTATTCCATCCCACCTAAGATTACAGATAGGTCTTTTTCTTACCGACTTAATTTCTAGATACTTTCAACTTGCCTTAATTTACATTACTTTCATCCACTTTACTTTAGAGGTGATTCCATCCCTCCTCCCCCCTTGATTTACAAATACTTTCATCCACCTTGAGGGCCACCTTAATTTACATACAATTCCATCCCACCTCAATTTATAAGTACATCATTCCCATCCTAATTTATTGACAACTCTTTCACCTTTATTAGCAGATACTTTCATCTAGGCCTAACATAAATTTGCAAATACTTGTTTTACCTTAACTTCCAGTAATCCAATCCACCTACAAAGGACATACTACTCTCATGCTACTAGTGGTGATAAATTATGATCGTTACTACTTTCATATCACTAGTGATAATAGTGATACTGCACTGGATTGCACCTACAATCTTGTCTCGGTCAGCCACTGTAATGGATCATTCACTCCCATCACTTTGTTGTACTATTAGTCCAAAACACTTTGGTTTCAATGTCTTTGTGCTAAGTAGATACTTGTAGTTAGTATCAGGGAAGCCGGATGAGAATGCTGGTGCACAAAGCACCCATGCACAACACGTTGCATCAACACGGTCATTAGATGAACCGGTCTCAACACAGTATAGTTTACTTTAGGGACTTGGAGCCTAGTTGCAACTACGCCATATTCCACTTCGTCAGAGTCTGTAAAGCCATTTTGTTAACAATATTGAGCCCTGGTTCTTGAATCTTATAAGTAGTTTGTTACATCTTGGAATGTTGGCACTTGATAGTTTGATGAATGTGTTGGTACATCTTGGAATGTTGGCACTTGATAGTTTGATGAATGTGTTGGTACATCTTGGAATGTTGGCACTTGATAGTTTGATGAGTCTTTTCGTACATCTTGGAATGTTGGCACTTGATAGTTTTATGAATGTTCTGGTACATCTTGGAAATAAATAGAGCCACATGTCAGTCCAATGTGTCATGTTTGACATGACCTCGCCTATTTTGTCGTTTAAGAGTTCAAACTCTAGAAGCTATAACACGTGCTAAATTAAATATTCCTATTTTTGGTTATATTTAAGGGCAACAAAGCGGTTTACCTTTTATACCTGATGGCAGTGACAGAATGCATGTAGATTCCAAAATGTGTTTCTTACTATCCATTAACATAAATATTTAATAAATTAGACCCGGGTTTTGATTACTTTTTTTGGTATATCACAGACAATGCCCATGTGTACATACACTATGTTCATGATCCTCTGGTTGTAAAAACATTTTTTATAGAACATTATTTGGACTTTTTTGTAATTTTTGAGTTCTTGGTAAATTTTTTTTGCGTCATTTTTGAGTTTTTTTAGGCATGTATGTTGATGAATACAATAAGTATATTTTTAAATACTATCAATATTTCATAAATGCATTGGTTTTTAGGCCTGTCTATGACAGGTTAATCATAATATAAACCAACCTAACAAAACCTAACCTTTGACTAATAAGTTCACGGAAGGCTTGGCTTTGTAAAAAAGTATATTTATGAAAGTTATTACATAAGAGTTGGTAAAGTGAGAGTGAAATAAATTAATGTTATTGTTATTTAATTAATATAAATATTCATACGAAACATCCACGTACAATTGTCCATGGCTGAAAACTAGATTTGGCAGATAGATATCAACCATGTCCAAGATTTGACCTTGTAACTAACTAATAGTAATTGAGATGACCAGTTTAACTGGGAACTGCTCCGTTTAAAAAACAAGAGAATGCCGGGGACCAGGGGCACACCCAGGATTTTGAGCTGGGGGGNGGGGGGGGGAGGGTATTTTCACATAGTAATTTTCATAACTGCACCATTATATATTTCAATTATTGTAATATTTGGAAATTTTATCCAAAGTAGGGGGACAATAAAGATATAGAATCAGCGACGCCTCCCAAAAAGTGGGGGTTCGGGGTTTTTTCCCCCGATAATTTTTTTTATTTCAAAGAATGCAAATGGTAATATTTAAGCTAATTCATACCAAAATCGGATCCTCTGCCTACCCTCTGCCACTGTGTACGCCACTGGTTAATAGGTATGTGTCTACACATTCTTCTTCACACCCAGGATTTACAGTTGATGGGGGCGTATGATAATATCAACTGCCCCTTCCTCTCTTCCTGATACAATAGTGTTTACATAATTGCTATAAAATAATAATTTCAATTACTGTACCCACTTCATAGCTTTATGTATAACTACAAAGAGTAAAGACTTGAGAACTATTTCTAGAAAATATTACGGTATCACAGGTCCAGTTTTCATTTAAGTGCAAAATTACAGTAAACCTTAAAATCAACAGAAAAAGTATTCCTTTGAAAAGACCTAATTACTGCACAAAAAATATTTATTTTATATTAAATATAATTAAACAAAATATAATTGATTAATTGACAGAACATAGTGCTAACCATATTTTTGTCATATTCTAAATTTTCTGGGGAAGGACCTTCAGCTGGGGGGGGGGTGCTTCAACCCCCAAACCCCCCTACCCCCGTGGGACTACAGGTACCCAATCGATTGTCGGTGAGAAACAAACATTCACTTGAGATAAACCTGTTAAAATTGTTGCATGGATTAAATTGGTCCAATTTGTTCACTGTTTGGCAGGTTGCATTGTATAGGCCCTCTTTGTATTTAACTACCCAAGACCATTATTATACGGCCTAAATTTAGCTTGGATGGTGGCAATTACGAGGGCATTAAACCTTAATAAAAACTCAACGGACTAATTTCCTTTTGTCCCGCTCACCCTTGCAGTCGACTGAGTTCACATTAATGTAACAATTTACCTCTACTTCAAAATTACTAAGTATTGCCTTATTTATTGGAGCAGTTTCGTAATTTTACGACACAGAATGGTCATTCTAAATATCAGATGGGCTAGGTCTATTTCCAAATGTTTCGCTGACCACCGAGCCGCGTGTCATTATTTACTCTGGCACTTCTATGATATTTTATTTCAAGCTGTGTTCTTTCAGTTTTACATCACTCAATTGAATTATTCAATAACGGAAGTTAAATTCAATTTACCATACATTATTGTTTAACTTGATAATTTTAAGCTCCTTCAACAGTTGAGAGTATCAATACTTGTCTGGACGATTGCTGTCCTATGTGCTTATGATTAAATTGGTAAACATTACGTGAAGTCATCCTCCAATAGTGAAACTTTTCTCCCAAACGGAAAATTATGATTATTTTATTATAGACTACTCTGCAACAATTGATTGACTGCATCTATTTCATGGATAAGGAGCCATTGTTGATTCATCCCATATTAGCAGTTTGGCCTCAGATGGTGGTTGCGTCGTTCAATATAATTCTCACGCAAGTCTTTATTCTGTGTTCAACGTCAAATACATGCTTCTGTGGACTTTTTCTTCCTTGTTCATGTCAGACATATCGTGGATAGTTTCCTAAAGTTGTTGGGGATACTTTTTAAAGTTAAAGTCTTTCCACTCTCTGTCTTGTACAATCAGTATGATCTTTACATCTCAGAGAGCCAAATTTTCACAGTCAAAACATCAGAAAGTCTGATGATCACGTTTTTTGGCAACGTCCTCTGTGAAGATATCAAATAAAGTTTCTCACAGCTTCTTAGGCTCGGGTACTGAATCAAATACACAAATATCTGCCTTAAAGACTAAGGCATTTTCACTAAACCGGCTTCTTTTTCTCCCACACTCTTTCATTTTCAACATGCCTTTCAACTATACTAGTAATTGATTTGTATGAATACAAATGTATGTAAGCTCAAATAAATGTTGATATTAAATCTTACCATGCAATTATCTTGAATATTACCTGTGTGATTTTTATTTGTCAGAGAAACACTTTAGTTACTAATATAAATACGAAACGACAAAAAAAACCTATTAAAACATGTCACGGTATTATAATCTGCCATTTCAATTTAGATTTTACATCGGAATTTATATTATAGTTTATCCTTACTTTTGAAGTGCAAATAACATGTAGACGAATTAAAATGACTAAAACATTTTTTTAATTTTTATTTTCTATCATTTTTCAAGTTTGAAAGTTTGGCACACCTTTTTTAGTGGCTCCTCTACAATTTCACCTAATTTAAGCTTTCTAGCTCATTGATAAGTACCAAAGATCATCTGGATATACAATACATACAGACACCATTATAATTTTATTAATACAGATGAAAACTTAAAAAATGCTTTGAACACAGTAATTGTCAGAATGAGATGATAATGTAGGTCATGCACTTTGTATCCTCTTTGCTTGTTTGGTTGTGAAATACACATTCCTGGCGAGACTGCAACTAGGTGGGAAAGTAATAGTATTCATATCATGTAAATCAATGTTATACATAGCAAAATGCAACAGTTCACTTGTTAAAGATATAATGATTTTTTTTAAATTTGTAAAGTGTGTCTTTGATTTAGTCATGTGCATTCACTACGAGTTTTTTCAGAGGTTTAAGGTAACAATTTTTTTTGTAAACTAAAAGTGATTTTTATAGAATATGTAGGTAATTTTTTGATAATTTCTCTTTTATCAAAGTTTGAGACATAATAATAAATATTTCGATGGGAAAGGTTCGAAGTAGTTCTCTAAAGATACTCGTTTGATGCCATGATTCCGATGGGTATATAACATAGTTTCGATTATCCAATTATATTATATGATAAGTTTTTGTAAATATATATATATATACATAAGCTCATTTTAATCTGTAACTAATATTTAATATAGTAACAATGCTACTATTACCACACTCCACGAACTAATGTGACTGACAATATCCTTGTCTAGTTTGTTCCGACGTTTTAGTGGCGAGATTTCATTAGCACCTTCCTTTAGCTACGAACAGTGTTTTTCCTTATTCATGTTCAGTTATCTTGGAAACAGTTTGAGATTAGACTTATACTTGATTAGTATCTGTAAAATATACTAGGATCAGGTTTAACACTTTGGTGGGTTTTATTAGAAGAATTATTATAACTTCCGACAATAACTGGTTAACACATTCCTAAATTACTTTAGGATTGAATTTAAACGCAAGAATATGGCAATTATTTATTTTACTGCGTTATTCCATTTAAAATATTTTATTTGAGGTATTTAAAATGAAACTCTTGGTTCTAACCTATAACAATTGTGTTTGTGTTTTTTTTAAATTTTGTTTGTGTGTACTGGCTCAGAGATTTACTTTACACAACATACTGTAGCTACTAGATATTTGCTTCAGAACTGTTTAAAATGTAAATATACTACCCGAACGTTACTATTCAAACAAAAGTAATTCTCATTCTCAGGAGCTCAGAAACTATTGAGGCTTTCGTTAATGAATTTGTGATCACAGCCCACGACGGCCGTCAGTCGTACCAATTTAAGGGCTTTGTTGTTTTATTTGCCGACCCACCGCTGGTTTTCAATTTCGGGCTCGTGGTAGCAAATTAGACTACCCTCGCTCGATCCTCATGTTAAATTAAACTTTGTAATGCACAGCTAAGCCTAAGTAAGCTAGCCTAAATAAGCTCAACAATAAATGTATCTATACAATATTTCATAAAATATTTACGTGTTTAAACATTTAACAAATGATGTACTTTATTTGTGAATGTTTCTGCTATAACAGAGACGAGAATTGAAATTATATTATCTCATCATGAAGAAATCCTTTACTAAAGTTTCATTTAAATGTACACAATGCTCCAATTAGATCCTTATTTAGTCACTGCACACAATATGGAGGTTGTTTTCAATTATGAAACATTTTATTGATGGTAGTGTTTAAACTGCACTTTCTAAAGACACAGACTACATCAGGAGAAGACTTACAAGCTAATTCACTCACTACTCACACAAGCTTAGCACTTAGTGACACACAAATCTTGTGTTATTTAACAACGGGTTTGTTATTTTAAAATATTGTTCATGCTAAAATGGAGGTTAAAGGAACCAACATGTCTCTATAGTATTAAAACCCTTATATTTTGAGTTTTATGATTTAAAAAGAATTATTTAAAGATTTAACTACACCATGATTTTTGTTGGAAGAACAGTAGAGAAATTTCAAACATATGTCTTTGCGGCCAACATTAATAACATTTTACTTTATTATTTGTGTTATTTTAAAGGTAGGCCTATTGATAATATTTATCTAAAATAACTACTGCAGATAACATGACTTGATGTATGAATATATTAAACTAGTAACTTTAGTAACTAACTTCTACTGTTCTTCCTACTATAATTCCTTTTCAACGACATTTCACGCAAAATATCGCAGCTTTGGGGTTAAAGCAAATTAATAAATTCGTATGGTCCTTTCCACCGGTGTTTTTGGAGACCACTGATGGAACACTGGTGTTCATTTCATTTCCAACAAACTGGGTAGAATTTTTTTATTATTATTATTTACAAAATTGACGAGTGATGAGGAACTATTGTTACTATTTTTTCCAAGCAGAAGACGTAGGAGGAGATTGGGGAATAAACGCTTACAATCACATTCTCTGCTACGTGAACGTCCGAAGAAAAACTTGGTCTACTAATTACTTGACGATCTTAGCCATCCCAAATCACAGAACGAACGGCTTCCTACACCATGTCCAGTAAAGTGCGATTAAATAGTCCCATTCGACATTGGATGGTCTGCTATCGTTCAGATCTTCACAATCTGTAATATATCACGCAAATATCTGATTACCATCACGTCGAAATCTATGGCTTGTTCAATGTGAAGCTCAGTAGGGACACCAAACCTGGTGATGAGCTCGTTCAACAAGTCCCTTGTCACAGTCTAACATATCAACAGCCACCCGTTGTTGTGGTACCCTAGCTGTTGTTTGAGTTTTCCTAATTTCACAATCAGGGCATTGCTGGACCCACGTTGTGCTGTCTTGATGGAGATCGGGCCAATAGAAACGTGAGCAAACTTTTTCAACTGTCTTGTGAAAACCTAAGTGATCTCCCGTGGGTGACTGCGTAGAATTTATTTTTTAAGCGCTCGTGGGACAATCAGCTGAAGTCTACGGGTATTTCCAGTTTCTTTGAAACGTCGGCTAGAGAACGCCTTGTTTAAGTTCTAATTGGTCCCGTTGAGCTCACAAACTCGTAGGGGTGCAAGGGTGTCTTCATTGGGTGGGTGGTTGTAAGCCTCTTTCCACTGGATAACAGGCCCAATCACTATATCTTCTACCTGCATCTGACATACCTCATCAGATGACGCAGTATACACGTCTGAAACTATGGGTGTGACTTTTGCAACTTGGAAAGAAATGGGGTTTTTGATCTTCCGAGAGTCCCCACACTGTAGCTTGCCACGGGGTTTCCAGTGATTATGGATTTAGGGAGCTTAGAACTGTTGTTTCGACCGGATTATTATCAACCCATTGACACTGGCGACACGACATTCTTGAAAGTTAGTCAGCGTTACCATGTTTCACACTTGGCAATGTTATACCACATAGTTGAATCACGATAGACGCTCCATCCACGGAGCTTCTTGACTTTCAGTTTCTTTGAAATTTTGGAGCCAGACTAGAGCTTTATGATCCGTGCGCACACAAACAGTCACACATCCTTAAAGATAACAACGGAAGAAGAGGAGATAATCAACAAGAGCTAGTATTTCTCTGCGCGTCACACAATACTGCCTTTTCTTTCTTAATAAAGGAGTTACTCCAATAATAAATTACTTTCTCACCGCCATATTCTATCTGACTAATTACTGCTCCAATTCCACCTACGCTTGCATCTCAATCCCCCAGCCATTCTCTGACGGGAAACCCCTAAAATGGGAGCGGTCACTAATCTTGTTTTTAATTCCTCAAAAGTTACTTCACAAACTGCATCGAAAACAAACGAGTTTTACGTTGTGAATCAATAGCTGCAAAATTGCAGCAATATTCACAAAGTTGCGGATGCAACGGTGATAGTATCCAGCCGTTTGAGGGAAAGAGTTTACTTTTACCACAGTTATAGGAATAGGCAAGGATTCAACCTTAGTTGCTTTCTCTTCTGATGTAGCGATCCTCTGTGCTGATATTATGTGCCCCGGGAAAGTAATCAGGTCAAGCCTAATTTGACATTTCCGAGGTTTAATTTTGAGGCCAGCATCGCGTTTTTGTGTAGTAGCTTCACGCAAACGTTCCACGTGCTGTTTCTCGTCCTGACTCCATATTACCGCATCATCTAGGTACGACATGCATGTTTTCCACTAGATATTTGTTAACTTCAAATCCATGAGGCTTTGGAAGGTAGCCCGAGCATTACAGAGGCCATGGCTCACTACGTTAAATTCGTAGAGGCTATCTGCTATCACGAACGTTGTTCTGGTACGGTCTTCTTGTGCTATCTCGATTTGATGATAGGCGGCTGCCATGTCGAGCGATGAGAACAAGGTTACTCTTGACAAACCCTCAAGTATGTCATCCATACGTGACAATGAATAACCATCTTTCACAGTCAATTCGTCAAGCATTATGACGTCACAACAGAAACGCACGCCACCATCTTTTTCTCCTGTAAGGACTATAGGGGATACCCATAGTGATTGGAGCGACTCATCTTACCTTGTTTCTCCATGCCACTTATGTCCTTACGATTGTATTCCCAAGGCTAGTACGTGAGGTGGATGTTGCTTGGATGTTCTGGCGTCACCTGTATCAATTAGATGATATGTGAGGCTTGTACGACCACATTCATATTCATCTTGTGCAACAATATCTAAAAACTTATTTAATAGAACTATTGTTTCCACATGCGTTTCCTCGACCTAGCTTGGGTAAGATTGAACAATATAGCTCCTTGGCCATGTTTGGTTTGTGAAGTGGGAGAAACGCATACAGGAGAAGATTTCTCTTCACCAAGTAGGGGCTGTAAGTGGCTTTCTAATTTCTAAAACTAAATTTATCAACCCCTTATTGGTGTGATAAAAAATTGAGATTTGGTGAGATGGTAAAGAGAACATGATAAAAGAAAAATATTTTTAAAATTCAAAATTAATAATGTGAAGATTGGTAGTGAAATGTGGAATGAGTAAAAATTTCAAAACTTATAGATAACACAATTTTTCGATATGATAAAAAATAGACATTTTTCAGATAAATAGAAGAATATATAAAAAAAAATCAATGTATGTGTTGAAGGAGAGCCAGGAATCTTTTTAAAAAGATTAAAAAATTCCTTACTAAGTGTGTTCGAAAATTTACATTATTTAGAGCAGTTAAGGCAACCACCCCAAATTATCAAAAATAAAAAAATAGTGAAAATTTGAAACTTTGTCACAATTTATTAAGGCCTAGTATAAAAAAAGTTTTCAATGTGGAATAAAATTGGAATTTGTCATGTAAGTAGATATACCTTACCAGATAACTGAATGTTGTCAGAATAAATGTAATTTCAAAATTGAAAACAGAGAAATGTAAGAGCTCGAAATTGATACAACCATTTTCAGTGTGGTTGAAAATTGAAATTTTGCAGGCACGTAAAAGAACAATATCAAATAACCAAATAAGTATTAAAATTTCAAAATTATAATGTGAAAAAGAAAAGGGTTGGGGGCGATGGAGGGGGTATAGTAGTTTGAAATACTTCCAAAGCTATTACAGAATCTACTGTTCTGTGTGGAAGAAAATTTAAAATGGGAAAATTGGTAAAAATATCATTCATGATAACATGAAAATTGTAAAGTGTGTAATTTAACTCTAAGCGTCTAAAAAATGTATGAAAAGTGGGGGAGGCCGGAAAGATGTCATCTAAATTTCTAAACAATAGAAAAAAACTTATCGAGCTTAGGCAAACATTGCGTCCGTTTGTGAACTCAGTTTGTGCGTTAGGTAAGATTTTTCCAAATATATAATTTATTTTAAATTATTGATTACAATAATTGCCTTGTAATTGCCATATTTAGTTCAAGATTGTACAAGGAGTAACTTAACTGTTGTTCACCGGATGTTGAACGTCCTAATTTGATATAGTTTAGATGCGTCTTACCCACTTACCCGTGCGAAGAATGAGTCAAACTGCTAGTATTAGAGTGTTTACACCGTAAGTTGATACTCATTTCATGTCAAGGCTCACTATGTTTTACTCATTTATTGCGATATATGTTTGTAAGAGTTGGTAATCTTAGTTTTCAGAGATCACTATTTGACGGCACACCTTTGAAGGCACACAGGTTGATCCAGTGTATGACAAAGATACTTTAGTCTCCCAAATCCCTCCAGGGTTTGTATTTTGCCTTTTTTTTCCACCTTCAGTCTTTATTTTCTCTCTTTTAAAATATATTTTGAGAGGTTTTTACCTGAAATAAGTACAATATAATACCCTCTTCATTATTTGTCTCCTTGGACAAGTGATTTCACCCCTCAAATTATTTTGCCGCTTTTTTTTTTTTTTTCTTTTCTTTTTTGCGGTCGGCTACTGTAAGAGAGGATCCTACCCGAGTGTAAATAGTAGGTGAGGGGTGAGAGGGGCTTTTGGCACGTGCCAATAAGAACAGGAGAGGGCGGATGGTTTGGAGAGGGATTTTAGGGCTGAAACTATTATTTACTCAGAACCTTTTGGTGACATTCTAGTAAAACATGTTTTGTATTGTGTTCACTCTTTTTTGTGTGACTGGGGGAGACGAACATTTGATTTGATTCTTCCTCACAGTGCTTGGTCTCTTGGTCTAGAGGTCAGTATTCCTGGATATAGTGGCCAGTCTCTTGGTCTAGAGGTCAGTATTCCTGGATATACAGTGCTTGGTCTCTTGGTCTAGAGGTCAGTATTCCTGGATATACAGTGGCCAGTCTCTTGGTCTAGAGGTCAGTATTCCTGGATACACAATGCTTGGTCTCTTGGTCTAGAGGTCAGTATTCCTGGATATACAGTGCTTGGTCTCTTGGTCTAGAGGTCAGTATTACTGGATATACAGTGCTTGGTCTCTTGGTCCAGAGGTCAATATTACTGGATATACAGTGCTTGGTCTCTTGGTCTAGAGGTCAGTATTCCTGGATACACAGTGCTTGGTCTCTTGGTCTAGAGGTCAGTATTCCTGGATATACAGTGCTTGGTCTCTTGGTCTAGAGGTCAGTATTCCTGGATACACAATGGTCGGTCTCTTGGTCTAATAGTCAATATTACTGTATACACAACGGTCGGTTTCTTGGTCTAATAGTCAATATACCTGTATACACAATGATCGGTCTCTTGGTCTAATAGTCAATATTCCTGAATACACAATGATCGGTCTCTTGGTCTAATAGTCAATATTCCTATATACACAATGGTCGGTCTCTTGGTCTAATAGTCAATATTCCTGTATACACAATGGTCGGTCTCTTGGTCTAATAGCCAATATTCCTGTATACACAACGGTCGGTCTCTTGGTCTAATAGTCAATATTCCTGTATACACAATGATCGGTCTCTTGGTCTAATAGTCAATATTCCTGTATACACAACGGTCGGTCTCTTGGTCTAATAGTCAATATTCCTGTATACACAACGGTCGGTCTCTTGGTCTAGTAGTCAACATTCCTGTATACACAATGATCGATCTCTTGGTCTAATAGTCAATATTCCTGTATACACAATGGTCGGTCTCTTGGTCTAGAGCTCTACATTCCTGGATACACAATGGTCGGTTTCTTGGTCTAATAGTCAATATTCCTCTATACACAATGATCGGTCTCTTGGTCTAATAGTCAACGTTCCTGTATACACAATGGTCGGTCTCTTGGTCTATAGCTCAACATTCCTGGATACACAACGGTCGGTCTCTTGGTCTAATAGTCAATATTCCTGTATACACAATGGTCGGTCTCTTGGTCTAATAGTCAATATTCCTGGATACACAACGGTCGGTCTCTTGGTCTAATAGTCAATATTCCTGTATACACAATGGTCGGTCTCTTGGTCTAATAGTCAATATTCCTGTATACACAATGGTCGGTCTCTTGGTCTAGTAGTCAACATTCCTGGATACACAATGGTCGGTTTCTTGGTCTAGTGGTCAGTATTCCTGGATACACAATGGTCGGTCTCTTGGTCTAATAGTCAACATTCCTGGATATATGCAATATTTGGCAGCATGTAAATGTGTGAATAGTTGCTATCTCTTGTGAAACACTGTAAATATCACTTCCTACGGACGTCATCAATGGTGAACGTGACGTCATCGTAAGGATTAAAACCTAACATGAAATGAAAGGGTCCACGCTTTTATAAACTAAATGATAACACAAACCCTCTCATGTTGTGTGTTATAGCTTCGAAGATAGTATTTCTCAAAAATAGATTTTTAGTAAAATACCCTCAAGACGTATGCTTTACTCAAAAAAAAACCACATCCCATGTTGATCACAATATACACTTTATATATATAGAGGGAGAGAGATTTTAAACCAATTAATCAAATATAATATAACAAGATTCAAATTAAAAAATAATTATTTGTTAACTATCCTAAAATTATTTGTTATTCGTAAAAATTAAAATATATTTATATTTATCATGAAAAACTATTTTCTATTATTTATCGTGAGAAAACTACCCTTAAATTAATTTATTTTAGATATTATTATTGATATTGTAAAATAGTCTCCTGATATCAAGTTTAACAAAATCCTTTAGCTATTTTCAAAATATTTAAAATTATTTCCAATCAGTAAACTAACCTTAAACGAATTTTTGCCCCAAAACTAATGTAACTATTTATTATGTCAAACAAATACTAGACATGCATTTTAAACAAAATCGTTAGAGCCATTTTCGAAAAATTTGGAATGAAAAAAAAAACCTATCAGTAAATTTCCTTAGTTGTAGGGCTAGAGTAAAAAAAAAAATTGACAGCCCTATAAAATATAAATATCAAGTTTGAACAAAATTCATGAAATCGTTTTGGATCCATGGCCATGGACAGACTAACAAGCAGACATACAGACAGACAGAATTGTAAAGTCCACTTTTTGGGTTCCTGTTCACAAAAAAAGTTAAAATGAATCATAAACACGATTGATTTTTTCAAGATCATATTACTATCTTTTGACATGAAAATGTAAAAATATAGAATAAGACAAAAAATAATTTGATGATCATAATTTTCTTTTTATTAATAACAATTTTTAAACTAGGGATATGTATATTTTTAAAAATTGGAATGACAAGTTGAAATCTTTTGAAATGCTACCTCATCAATCATCAGTATGTTCAATGTTTAATGTGGGACTTGTGACCAAACTAGTTTGACACGCTTGTTTTAGTGTAATATCACTTGTATTAGTGGGCACATAGACTAGGGTGTCCATCAAGTCTGGTTTGGGTTTGAATCCCAGTCTGTTGTACTGAGGTGTATTTTCATTAATAGTTCCCCTCTCCCCTTTTGTAAAACAAAGGCTTACTAGTTTCATATATGAAGACTCGTAAAACATTGAGGTAAAAATGTCAGAGGAACAGATAGAACATCGCATAGAGACCTAACTATCACTTGTGTGAGCTAGACATCTCTCATATGTGACAAAACACACTACCTCTCTTATTTCAATAAATGCAGTTATCATGCTGTTGGACACGTGACTTGCCGTATGGATACGTGAAAGTAGATCTATGAACTTATTTAGCTGTCAGATAGTCCCCTTCCTATGATTGTAGTCTGGTTGGCTGGTGATGGGAGTCCAGGGCTCGAATCCTTGTCGGTGTACTATTGGTGGTATCCTCTCTACACTCTAGCTCTCATGATTGTTTTTGAAACGTACTGTACATAACTCAACCGGGAGACTGGAAGAGTTCAACAACACCTGTAGTCTACAGCCACGAGCCTGTGAGGCAGGAATAGTACAACACATGTAGTCTACAGCCAAGAGCATGTGAGGCAGGAAGAGTACAACACATGTAGTCTACAGCCACGAGCCTGGGAGGTAGGAAGAGTACAAACCATGTAGTCTACAGCTACGAGCCTGTGAGACAGGAATAGTACAATACATGTAGTCTACAGCCACGAGCCTGGGAGGTAGGAAGAGTACAAACCAT
>CABFWO010005863.1:0-25692 GCA_902155825.1 Timema genevievae | reverse complement strand
CAGGAAGAGTACAACACATGTAGTCTACAGCCACGAGCCTGTGAGACAGGAAGAGTACAACACATGTAGTCTACAGTCACGAGCCTGTGAGACAGGAAGAGTACAACACATGTAGTCTACAGTCACGAGCCTGTGAGACAGGAAGAGTACAACACATGTAGTCTACAGTCACGAGCCTGTGAGACAGGAAGAGTACAACACATGTAGTCTACAGTCACGAGCCTGTGAGACAGGAAGAGTACAACACATGTAGTCTACAGTCACGAGCCTGTGAGACAGGAAGAGTACAACACATGTAGTCTACAGTCACGAGCCTGTGAGACAGGAAGAGTACAACACATGTAGTCTACAGTCACGAGCCTGTGAGACAGGAAGAGTACAACACATGTAGTCTACAGTCACGAGCCTGTGAGACAGGAAGAGTACAACACATGTAGTCTACAGTCACGAGCCTGTGAGACAGGAAGAGTACAACACATGTAGTCTACAGTCACGAGCCTGTGAGACAGGAAGAGTACAACACATGTAGTCTACAGTCACGAGCCTGTGAGACAGGAAGAGTACAACACATGTAGTCTACAGTCACGAGCCTGTGAGACAGGAAGAGTACAACACATGTAGTCTACAGTCACGAGCCTGTGAGACAGGAAGAGTACAACACATGTAGTCTACAGTCACGAGCCTGTGAGACAGGAAGAGTACAACACATGTAGTCTACAGTCACGAGCCTGTGAGACAGGAAGAGTACAACACATGTAGTCTACAGCCAAGAGCATGTTACCAGTAGTAATGTCGTCACACTCCTTCACGTTACATAACAAACATTTTGTTTCATGATCTGTTGCCTCTCCGAATGTGGTGTCAGTTGATGTGACCTAGTGCCAGCGTGTTTGAGTCTGACTGTACCAGCTAGGGTTTCATCCCCTAACCCATCTCCCCAGCTAGGGGATGTTCTCCATGCAGAGGTCACCAGGGTCAAACAACGTCTAGACTAGAGACTGCACCGGGTATTAAAACATTTTTAACTTCCCCTCCTCTCCCTTGTTCGTCTGGCCGAGAGATGCAGTCTCTTTGACCTTGAACCAACCCTTTGTAGCCTGGCCTCCCTTTTCATGAGTGTTGTCTGGTCGGAATCAAAGGCGAGGAGAGGGTGGAACAGGATTCAACAATAGCGGGCTCTCAAGTTGGCAACACTGCACCAAACTACGAGATATGTATAGCACCGCGTCTTACTACATGGCCAGAATATATTATATCCACTAATTACGCTAGTGGGTGTTAGATGAGGAAGGTTTAAATTAGCGTAAATGTACCCTCATTTGCGTGGAGAGATAGATAGTGGGAACCATCAAGGGAAAACCACCGTCAGCACAACCAACCGGGATCGAACCACGATCTTCCCATCATCAGCAGTCTAATCTATAGCGAGGGTGACACCTTAGACTATGCAGTCACCGAAGGGGGTAACTAAGAACATAAATGATTGTATGCTAGTTCGTCCGATGATTGCTACATTCAGGTGAGAGTTCAAGAATCATTGACAGTAATATATTATAGTCAGTGCAATAACTAAGTATCATCCGCCTCGGTGGCCGCATGGTCAAAGGTGCTACTCTCGCAGTAGACTAGACTGCCGATAGGGAGATCAAGGCCTGAATCTCTGGCTGGTGTACAGAGAATGGTTTTTTACAAAATGGTTTTCCACTCTCCCTCACGTAAATATGGGTACACTTCCTCTAAGTATACCCTTTCTCATCCCTAAAACCATTAGCGTATTTGTATATAAGCGTATAACCTGAACAGTTATTAGGATGTGGTGCTAAAAAGAAACAAAAGTACATCCCTAACTAGGGCTGCAGTTTTTTCCACCGCATCTCGCTGATTGGTTCTAGTACTACGCGGATGGCTACAGAATGATTCAAATATTTATATTTAGCCCACATCTCACTAGCTAGGTTATAGTACAAACATGTATGAGGCATCAGCTTGTACCGCTACTCTTACATCTTCATATAACAGAGGTAGGCCAACGGTATTTAATGAGCTGTGCATATTTGAAAGTATTCAATTCTTTTCAAGTCAACCTGCATATTAATTACGCTAATCTGCTAGCTTGAATTTAGAGGAAGTGTACCCGCATTCACTGGGATGCAGAGTACATTATCGTTCGTTAATAAACCCTCAGTACACCCGACCAGGAATTGAACCCGAATCTCCTCGTCATCGGCAGGCCAGCTTAACGCGAGTGATGCCTTTTAAATTATTCGAGCGTCGAGCCGGGCTGTGACAAGGGACTCGAGGACATGTCTTTATAGCGTAATGCTTCTTTGGCCAAAACAAATAAAATATTGCTCCATTAGCAACGTTTGGTGTAATTGTCTTCACATGGTGTTATCAACAGTTGTTGAATATCTGTCAAGGGTGTCCTGAAATGTCATGAGAACATTTAAAATGTTTGTCATCTAACGCTGCTACACCTTTGACAGATATTCAACAACTGTTGATAACAACATGTGAAGACAATTAAACTCTATGTTTGTACTGGAGAAATATTTTATCTATTTTGCCAATAAATTTGTTTACATAAAAACTGCAAAAACACTGACTTCTTTTTGCGCTTCCTTACACCCAACCTTTAAAGATACTGATAACTCAATCTAAAGTAAGACAATGGCTAGAGTATTTAAGTATAACTGACTAGAAAGTAGATTCGGTGCCTCTGGAATGGTTGAAAATCTTCTACTAACAAACATTGAACTTCGACTATACAATAGTCGATGCATTGAACCTTCGATATCGTTGTTTGATGTCCACCCCAAGGTCAACCCAGCCTTCAAGGTCAATCTCACCAGCCCTCGGTATTTCTTATCAAGTACTTTGTCTTTCTTTCTTTTCTATACTCATTCTCGTGTTCGAGTGTTGGGGTGTGACAACTGAATGTATGGATTACAAAATGACTGTTTTAGGTAGTTCTAGCTAAAACTCGTGTCTTCTGTCTATAACAAGAACATTTTAATACAGTTTATGTAAAGTAATTTAAAAAAAATCACTAGTCATGAAGGAGGGATAAATATACAGTTTTTGGATCTACCATACGTTAAAATTTCCAAATATTACGTATCCTTGAGATGTATCGTCACTGCTTGATCGTAATAGAGCCTAGTTCAAAAGACTTCAGTTTATTTGGAAAGTTGACCCCCAAAGGATAACATGGTTAGTTAAAATTGCATTTGTTAATTTCGTTTTTAAGATTTTTGTTCAGTGATAGGTGAAGCAAATTAGACTTTTTTTTTATAAATATTTACTAATGAAAGTGATATGTTTTTGTATTTTTCTATTCTCTTTTGTGCTAGTAGTGCATTTGAGGAATGTACATTTGGGAGGCTTTGTGCAATATCCAGTACAAATGCCTGCCTAGCTTCGTGACACCTCGAAACAGAAAAAGTGTTTTTTTGCAACGCTGTCTAACTGTATATCGGACTAGAGCCGAAACAATTTTACCGATCGGGCTAAAACTTTGTGTCTAGGGTTTTCATGAGGTCTCCCCGAGGGATTTTCGAAATTAGACATCCAATCCTAAAATTAAGGGTAGTTTACTGAAAGGTAAAAAGAGAAAAAAATCAATTTTCACAAAATCTGCCCTAACGATTTGTATTAAATTTTGTATCTAGATATTGTTTAACATTTCAAACCAAATGGCAATTTTCTTTTTTCCATAAAAATGACTTTAATGGTATTATACAGGTTAAAATTCCCAATTTTTATCATATTTCCTTAACTATTTGAGATACGAAATAATTTATCACTGTAAGGATTTAGTACAATTACATATAAAACTCTTTTGTTTGAAATATATTTTTATAATACAAATAGTTTCAGAGCCAATATATGCATAAATATTTTTTTATAAAGTAACTTTAAAATATGAAATTGATTATGATGCTCTTTGGTGGACAGAGAAGTTCCTCTTTTTTTAGATGTTTCTGTAACATTATATATTATTATATGTCTGCTCTTTGGTGTTTCTGCAACGGTGTGTATTATTCCGTTTCACAAATTTTATCCGTTTTTAGTAAATGTCTCTTGTTAGGATTGAAGAGAGAGAAAGTCTGTGCGGGGCACCGTATCATTTATTTTGGTTGTGTCTTTCCGCTTTGATTTATTTTGAGATCTTTATTTTATTCTTGACACTCTATGTACTATATAAATTGACAAATCTATCTCGATAAGACTTGAGATTTTCGTCAGTAAACATGTAATTATGTCTTTATTGACTGAACACATGGTTGGTTAGTAAGTGATTTAAGCTTTACCTAATTCTAGAACAAACAACCATGGTAAAAATGAAATCATTTTAGGTCCTTGCCAAGATTTGAACCAGGTACTATCAGACATGCGCACTAGTGACTGGACAAATACGTCAGACTTCTACCAAGTGTACTCTGGAAGTCACTTATTCTGGCTCACATGAGCAGAAATACTATTCGATACATTTTTCATGTGTGTAAGAATTGTTATTTTTCTGGGTTAGGCCCCTTTCCCACGGTCCGGACGATGTCTTGACACGATAACCCATATTCATACGAGTGTCTCCCGGGCCTGGAACTTTTTCTCTGTATTATAAATTGATCACAACTACAATTTAAAACATGTGTGCACCAGGCATTACACGCGCTCCTTTAAAAAAGACATAGACATTTAAATAGTTTTGGTTAACATTTTCTTTTTTATACATAGACTATGTTTTACATAGAGTCATGTAACAAAAATAGTAATGAATGCAAATAATTGAAATGTTATTTCAGCTACGTAATATAGGTTGTAAATTGATATAATAATATATACTCTATAAAAATACATAAATAAGACAAATAATGGAATAATTTTAAACTTACAAAATTCTTTCCTCTTCCCATCATTTAAAAGTTCAAAATTTGGCTTCAGTTGGCCACAAACACTTTCCCACACGTCTCTTGTTTTATTGCGACCTTTGTACTCGTCAATATATGTGTCCCATATTTCTGGTTTTTATTCTACTAAACTAATTAGTATTTCCACGTCTACTAATTATTGTTCTTTTGTCGCGTGGCTACTGCAAACTATACATTCCTCAACAGCACACCAAGAGACTCTTCGGACGACTACATACCCGGATCATGTGAAGGCATTCATTGCTCACTGCGGTCCACTAGAGTTCAGTCCGGGCAATCTCGGAGGTTTGTAGCAGGGAGATCCGGGTGATTTATACGATCGGACGGAGATCTGCCCGGGTCCGGATGGTGTGAAATAACACACACCTTTCCCAGTCACACAATCACGAATAAAAAGTCATAGTACTCATCATGAGGAATATAGATACAGTACCTTTAGGGAACTATGGAGAATATTTAATACGGCTAAACGAAATGAGCTGTAAGCCTACAAAGAATAATAACACTGTTATACACAATTTTTGTTTCTTGATGTATGATACATGATTTCAATGTTGTTGTTTTTTTGCTAATAACAAATTAAAAAATATAATTTTGCTATCCCCTACAAATTTTTAAAAAGTTCAAAAAACAATTTTCAATAATGTCTATCACTAGTGTTTAATCTCTTCTTTATGTATCTCTCTCAATTTTTTTTACATCTTTATTCTTTAATTTTTTAACTAAACTAAATTACATACAAAATTAAAATATAACACTTCATAGCTATATTTTTTATTTGCATGTTAAAGAACCAATATATATTTATTTTATAGAGGTGAGGCATTCAGGTAGTGAGTCAGATGAAAACTATTTTAAAGCAACCGAGCAGGAAGCCAAACATATTCAAACAAGTAACTTTTCAACTGATTAGTGAAGTATTAATTATTTATATAAAACTGATTATACTACATGCTACTTACTGTAAAGAGTTGGAAAACCTTTATTTCTGCCTTTTTTCCTCGGCTTGGCAATAAAAATAAGTCCTAGAATTGCCTAATGACTGTAACTGCTATGCCCATTCATCAACTTGCAGCAGCCATACTGAGACAGTTTTTTACACTAACACAATATCCTTACATCAATGGTTGAGTGAATACTATGGTTCATTATACCTCGAACGTGTGAAAATGATGCAGACAATTTTTGTTACGTGTGTGGAGACTACTATGAAATCTAATCGCAAGACTTTAACACCATTAATTAAGAAAGCAAATGAGCTCTACTTTGGGTTTGAATGGGTGACCAGGAGAAATCTTGGACTCCTCACATTGTATATAGCCAGGAGAAACCTTGGACTCCTCACATTGTATGTAGCCAGGAGAAACCTTGGACTCCTCACATTGTATGTAGCCAAGAGAAACCTTGGACTCCTCACATTGTATGTAGCCAGGAGAAACCTTGGACTCCTCACATTGTATGTAGCCAGGAGAAACCTTGGACTCCTCACATTGTATGTAGCCAAGAGGAACCTTGGACTCCTCACATTGTATGTAGCCAGGAGAAACCTTGGACTCCTCACATTGTATGTAGCCAAGAGAAACCTTGGACTCCTCACATTGTATGTAGCCAGGAGAAACCTTGGACTCCTCACATTGTATGTAGCCACTGTGCAGTGTATTTGGGAGGATGGTTTAAAGGCTCTCAGAAGTATATGCCGTTTGCTGGTGCCAATGGTCTGGCGAGAACATTCAGAGTCAAGAACTGCCAGTTCCTAAACCACCCGAAACATGGACCATGGTTGATGACAGCAATAGGGACGAGCTGGTCTATATGGAACAGGACATAAACGATCCGAACTTTCAGCCCTTTTCATCAAATGAACCACATCTTATCTCAAAAGGGTGAGCTCAATGACTTAGTAAGGGACTAGAAATTATTGAAGAGTCAAGCTGAGTTTTTGGGATCATGGTCACAAGGCTGGAACCTGCTGCAGAAGAATACAAATATTTCAATATTTTGCTACCGGCAAAAAGATATCTCTCAGTATTTTGCTTCAGCTGGTGATTTGGCTTACTGTACATATATTGATATGGCCAGGGCTGAAGTAGGACAATATCACAATGCATGTGGGTGGCGACTTTTCATTGATCCATCAAAGCATAGTTTAAAAGTGGTTCTTCACAATCGTTACAAACATCCCTCCATAACATTTGCTTACGCATTGCACATAAAGGAAAGTTATGAAAACATGAACAATTTACTTAACGAAATAAATTACAACATGCACCGTTGGAACATATGTGGTGATTTAAAAGCTATAGATATTTTATCAGATATTTACTCGTAGCTACTTTTCAATAAAATGCTTTTAGAATGTTTTCCCCACATTTCTATATTTGAGTTTCTATAGGGCCTAGCCTAATCTGTTTCGGAGAGTTTCTAGAGTGATGGACACCAGGAATCGAAGTTGTTTCACAAGTCATTTTTCTCCATTTATTTGGGATATTTAACGTGCACTTTCTAAACTGACTGATTCTATCATCACACAACATAAACTAACTTAAATATAGATAGGACACAACATCCAGCCCCCGACCGTTATTTCATCACTGTAAAAGGGGAAGCCCACATTTCACCAATGATACATCTTTTGACCATGTCGGGAATCGCACTCGAGACCAGTAGCTCAGTAAACAAACACACTACCTACTGAACTAAGGTGTCGGACTTGAAACTAGTCAGTGCTATGTTGAAACATTTTATAGATCATCATAGTGGTATGGAGGGCGAATGATGGAGCTGAATGGGTCACATTGTTCAACAGAATAGTGACGTCAGTCTGTAACAACCCAGTAGCGCAATTTACAACGCAGTAGAACATTAATATAGCAACGAAGTAATCAAGTAAAACACTTTGTGATAGAATGAACACCATTTATGATGACAAACACTACTTCTGTGGCTGGCATGAGCTTGGGATGTGGTTGAAATAAACACCAAGTCGCAACACCACGTTAGTCCGGTGTATTCTCTATCAAAACAAGCACCTAGTCTGAAACCCATATTTGTCCGGTGTATTTTCTCTCAAAACAAACATAAGTCGAAACACCACGTTCACCTAGCGATTCTAAATATATCACCACTCCAACTACAGGTATAAAAAGCTAGCCTAATATTTAATTCTATCCACAGCTAGACCTAGTGGTTAGGTGGTAAGGAAGCCTATCCACAGTTAGACCTAGTGGTTAGGTGGTAAGGAAGCCTATCCACAGCTAGACATAATGGTTAGGTGGTAAGGAAGGCTATCCACAGCTAGACCTAGTGGATAGGTGGTAAGGAAGGCTATCCACAGCTAGACCTAGTGGTTAGGTGGTAAGGAAGCCTATCCACAGCTAGACATAATGGTTAGGTGGTAAGGAAGGCTATCCACAGCTAGACCTAGTGGATAGGTGGTAAGGAAGGCTATCCACAGCTAGACCTAGTGGTTAGGTGGTAAGGAAGCCTATCCACAGCTAGACATAATGGTTAGGTGGTAAGGAAGGCTATCCACAGCTAGACCTAGTGGATAGGTGGTAAGGAAGGCTATCCACAGCTAGACCTAGTGGTTAGGTGGTAAGGAAGCCTATCCACAGCTAGACATAATGGTTAGGTGGTAAGGAAGGCTATCCACAGCTAGACCTAGTGGATAGGTGGTAAGGAAGGCTATCCACAGCTAGACCTAGTGGTTAGGTGGTAAGGAAGCCTATCCACAGCTAGACATAATGGTTAGGTGGTAAGGAAGGCTATCCACAGCTAGACCTAGTGGATAGGTGGTAAGGAAGGCTATCCACAGCTAGACCTAGTGGTTAGGTGGTAAGGAAGCCTATCCACAGCTAGACATAATGGTTAGGTGGTAAGGAAGGCTATCCACAGCTAGACCTAGTGGATAGGTGGTAAGGAAGGCTATCCACAGCTAGACCTAGTGGTTAGGTGGTAAGGAAGCCTATCCACAGCTAGACATAATGGTTAGGTGGTAAGGAAGGCTATCCACAGCTAGACCTAGTGGATAGGTGGTAAGGAAGGCTATCCACAGCTATAAAAGAGTCTGATCCAACGTTGCGCTTCTTTGCTTCAGTCTTGTTTGTATAATATTTTTATTTAAAGCAACAAGTATAACACTTATTTCTCTAAATGCGTGCTGTAATCTTTGTTGGCATTGCTGTAAATTGTACCTGCACACTAGATAACATGTTTGGATGCAGCACACGGCTGTAAGTCTCGGTGGGTGACATCTTGAACCGACTCACCAAGTCGCGGGCTACTCCTTTTAGGATAAACAAACTCACAATAGGACAGTGTTCACTTTCAGATCATTCCCAATCAGTGGAAGGGTACAAAACATTGCCCAAAGATTTCCACAGCCTGGTTTATGTTCATTGTTTGGACAAGTCTACAAACAAACAGAGATCTCCACAGCCTGGTTTATGTTCATTGTTTGGACAAGTCTACAAACTAACAGAGATCTCCACAGCCTGGTTTATGTTCATTGTTTGAACTAGTCTAAAAACTAACATGGATCTCCACACCCTGGTTTATGTTCATTGTTTGAACTAGTCTACAAACTAACAGAGATCTCCACAGCCTGGTTTATGTTCATTGTTTGAACTAGTCTACAAACTAACAGAGATCTCCAGAGCCTGGTTTATGTTCATTGTTTGAACTAATCTACAAACTAACAGAGATCTCCAGAGCCTGGTTTATGTTCATTGTTTGAACTAGTCTACAAACTAACAGAGATCTCCACAGCCTGGTTTATGTTCATTGTTTGAACTAGTCTACAAACTAACAGAGATCTCAAGAGCCTGGTTTATGTTCATTGTTTGAACTAATCTACAAACTAACAGAGATCTCCAGAGCCTGGTTTATGTTCATTGTTTGAACTAGTCTACAAACTAACAGAGATCTCCACAGCCTGGTTTATGTTCATTGTTTGAACTAGTCTACAAACTAACAGAGATCTCAAGAGCCTGGTTTATGTTCATTGTTTGAACTAATCTACAAACTAACAGAGATCTCCACAGCCTGGTTTATGTTCATTGTTTGAACTAGTCTACAAACTAACAGAGATCTCAAGAGCCTGGTTTATGTTCATTGTTTGAACTAATCTACAAACTAACAGAGATCTCCACAGCCTGGTTTATGTTCATTGTTTGAACTAGTTTACGTACTAACAGGAATCTCCACAGCCTGGTTTATGTTCATTGTTTGAACTAGTTTACGTACTAACAGGAATCTCCACCGCCTGGTTTATGTTCATTGTTTGAACTAGTCCACAAACTAACATGGATCTCCACAGCCTGGTTTATGTTCATTGTTTGAACTAGTCCACAAACTAACAGAGATCTCCAGAGCCTGGTTTATGTTCATTGTTTGAACTAGTCTACAAACTAACATGAATCTCCACACCCTGGTTTATGTTCATTGTTTGAACTAGTCTACAAACTAACAGAGATCTCCACAGCCTGGTTTATGTTAATTGTTTGAACTAATCTACAAACTAACAGAGATCTCCACAGCCTGGTTTATGTTCATTGTTTGAACAAGTCTACAAACTAACAGAGATCTCCACAGCCTGGTTTATGTTCATTGTTTGAACTAGTTTACGTACTAACATGAATCTCCACAGCCTGGTTTATGTTCATTGTTTGAACAAGTCTACTAACTAACATGAATCTCGACAGCCTGGCTTATGTTCATTTTTTGAACAAATCTACAAACTAACATTAATCTCCATTGCCTGATTTATGTTCATTGTTTGAACTAGTTTACTAACCAACATGAATCTCCACAGACTGGTTTATTTTAATTGTTTGAACTAGTTTACGTATTAACAGGAATCTCCACAGCCTGGTTTATGTTCATTGTTTGAACAAGTCTACAAAATAACATGAATCTCCACAGCCTGGTTTATGTTCATTGTTTGAACTATCTATAAACTAACAGAGATCTCCACAGCCTGGCTTATGTTCATTGTTTGAACTAGTTTACGTACTAACAGGAATCTCCACAGCCTGGTTTATGTTCATTGTTTGAACTATCTACAAACTAACAGGAATCTCCGAAGCCTGGTTTATGTTCATTGTTTGAGCAAGTCTACAAACTAACATGAATCGCCACAGCCTGGTTTATGTTCATTGTTTGAACTAGTTTACAAACTAACATGAATTTCTACAGCCTGGCTTATGTTCATTGTTTGAACAAGTCTACAAACTAACATGAATCTTCGCAGCCTGGTTTATGTTCATTGTTTGAATTAGTCTACAAACTAACAGATCTCCACACCCTGGTTTATGTTCATTGTTTGAACTAGTCTACAAACTAACAGATCTCCACAACCTGGTTTATGTTCATTGTTTGAACTAATCTACAAACTAACAGATATCCACAGCCTGGTTTATGTTCATTGTTTGAACAAGTCTACAAACTAACATGAATCTCCACATCCTCGTTTAGATTCATTGTTTAACTTTCCTACAGACTATAACTAAATAATCTTAGCCTAATAACTGACAATGCACATATTGACCAATTTATCAATAAATGCAAAATTATTCTTGGTAGATAACAGAATGTTTATTTCATGTTCAGGTGCCGGACTTCTGATTATTATCACAAAAAGGCATTAAAAATTACATTATCATAGATTCTATTCTATTCTATAAAGTTTTATGTACTGTATTTTGTTGGGGAAATAGTTTATATTTTGTTTCATGTGCAGCATCATGTTTAAGAAAAATTGTGTTTGGCTTCGTGTGTTGTGTTGTATTGTATTGGAAACAGGTGTATATATTTTGTGCGCTATGTTGTGTTGTAAATATATTAAATAATATACAAACTTTCCTTCTAACACCTACAACATACAAATTCAAAGATGGTGATATCACTATTAAAATTAATAAAAGAGTATTATTTATTCAGAAGCTCGGCATTAGACGCCAAGTCCTTCCCAGTCTTGGGCAACATTACTTATGCTAAGAACTGCAGGCATTCGTGGCGCTGCCTGTGAGGAATGTTTACAACAAATGCCAGGACGAGACTTGACTACGAAATTCAAGACCTTGGGACCCTCACGTGTGTGTGTGTTGCTTACTATCTCTTTTCTCTCTTTCCTCGCTGGCTTCGGAGTGACCTTACCAAGGAGGATATAGTGCAGGCAATACTCGAGATCACAGGATCGCGCTCGATAACCAAATAAACACACCGCACAAATATTGACTTGAATTTAAGATGGCACACAGTGCGATTGTGTAAAACGAAGTACGATACAATGACAGTTGAAACGTCTCGACCGCCACACGATCACCAACAGGATTATTTTTACACATTTAAAAATATATATTTTTGGTTAACATTGTTTCAGCGGCTCTCACACTTGAGGAAGCTGCGTGAGTTAAAGAATAAAATATACCGGTTGTTTAGTCATACATATTTTAAGATAATAAAACTAAAAAATTAAATTCAAAGATTATCTAGCATTTATTTACCTTTATTTGGAGTATTTGAAAAACCAATCAAAATTCAAATATTATTTCAAATCTTGGTCTTGAATGATCTAGTCAAATTTCCTTTATTCGAATTGTAATTTTAAGTTTTTTGAAATTTAATAACTTCCCTTTACTTGCGTCAAAAAGTAACGTTAACACTAATATTAATAAATACAATTCAAGATATTTATTGATAACAACGGTAGGTTGGCTTACTGCCGTAATTGTTATCTTATTCTCTTTTGTGTTTTCATCTTCCATTTTATAAATACCGGAGTATCTGTGTAAATAAGTAAAACTAAACTCTTACCTGGAGTCGAATGAGGTCTTTAGTCACTTTACTAGAGTTGGGCATATCATCTGTAAAAGGTAAAAAGTATCTTATCAAATGCTGGCTAACAGAGCTTCAAACTATCATATTTCCAAGAAAAGTGACATAATAAAAGTTTTGAAGAAATTGCACTTGCGTTCGCTTGGAGAGAGTATGGTAAACCACAGTAAATAGTGTCCCTAGTCTGGGACCAAAACCTCACCTCCCTGGTTTGATTGATTGCAAATCATATAAAGGGTACGAGGGAAAAATGGGAAAATTCCAATTTGAACTCAAAAAGAGTTAGTGCTGCCATCTGCTAGACAATCAATAGACCTTCCTAATGCACTTTAGATTGAGGGTAAAACGGTCTCTCACTGATTTACATTGATTTTAAAAAAGAAAGTGTTTATTGGGGTCCTTGTGGACTTGTCCTGGAAAATGATTGTAGTGGGATTTCCCCCCATTTCCCCTGTACCTTAATTTGTTTATATTTTCTATCGGGTATTCTAAACGTCTATTGTTAAATAAATCAAGATATATTAACACAGGATTAATTGAATGAAGTCATGTTCTAATACTTTCCACGCACATGTCACAACTGAGACCCAAGTAGATGTTGACAAACCTAGGTCTAACCTTGATTAAACAAATAAAGTCATTTATTAAGAGGATTAAACAGATAATTGTAAGATGTTTATTGGTTGATGGTTGGTTTTAGTGATATTGAACTCAGAACTACCACTCTCGTAAGAAATACAGTGTGAGGATGCTGATAGGCCTATATACGTAGACGGCAACCTTAGTAGCAATTTTATCGTACTTTTGTTAATCATGCCAATTATAGGCGTAGGCAAAATTGAAATAATAATCGAAATAATATTTGTGTATGAAAAGTACAATAAAGAAATGAGTGGACCTATTTCAGATCTACTTCTCCCGACTGCATGTCCTTGTAGCTGTTCCTCCAAGGACATTTCCCCTCACACAGCAGATAGAGAAGGCTGTAAGCGCTAGAAGAGGAACATAGCAAGTATGTGTTTGGGGCGTAGTCTCCAAGCCTACCTACGTACAGTATTAGGCCTACCTGTGCGCAATCAGCCACACAATCAACCATTGTTACACCAACTGGTGGTTTGTTCGCCTGTACACTTCATAGAACAGATCTATGAGGAAAAAACTCCCTTAATCCTCTAGATCTTCTTTTGTTTCTCCTTGACACGAATGTGTGGGATAGCTCTAAGAATCACCATACTCATAGCTAGGCTTACCATACGTCCCGGCCGGTTTGTCATTTTGTCCCGGTCAGAAGAAAAATGTTCAGAATATGAAAAATTAACAAAACAATATTGACTATAGAGAAAACAAAAGCAAGTTATTGTTATCAAACTTAAGAAATTGAAAACAAATCTTGATAATACCACAAGGAGCAAAAAAAAAAAATGTTCAAGGCACCAGCGGAGGCTGGAAAAATTCGTGTTGATATAGTTATGACATAATTTAAAAAAATTATGATCGATGTGTGTCCTACATTGATCTATGAGAAAATAGTTTCGTTGGAGCAGTATAGTTTGTCTGGATAAACAACATTGAAATTATATGGCCCGAAATTGAAAAATTAATGAAACACTTGGAAATGGTGCAATAAACTTATATGACTATTTGATGAAATGGTAGTTGCCAAGGTATTTTGATCTTCAAACTTTGACACTTTCAAAACTACGAACTTGAGTTGTGAAGAAAAGTGTGTTCAACTATTCAATCACTTCAACATTTCTGTATCTAACCTCGGCCGAGTTGGGGAGAACATTTTCTGCTCCTGTTGAAAGGGTGTTCTCACTAATGGACAATGTGTGGTCTCAGGAAAGAGAAAGAATGGTAGAATCAACAGTGAAATGCCTAATGTAATGCAAAATAAACATTGCAATAAGTTGCAATGAGTCTGATGAAAAGATAAAGAATAAAAAGCATTTAAAAAAAAGTTCACACAAGTAACAAATACGACTGGTTTCAACTAGATAATAATTAGTGTTGTTAGCTGTAGCTGTAATTAAATTTACAGCAAAATTGTTACAACATTTGCTAGGACAATTTTCATACGTATACATAAAGTAGTTTAAGCTACGCGTGTCAGTTTTTATAAATATTTTAAACACCACTATAATAATAATAATAATAATAATAATAATAATGATAATAATACTTTAGTAAAATAATATCAATGTGGTCGGCAAAATAATTTGTTTGTAGTTTGTACCAGAATACTAATGTTGGTAGGCATCATATTTAGTCCACAAGTTGAACTATAAAACCTTATTAAACTACGACCAAAAAAGTGTTGTTTGTTCTACCTCTTCCATAGGAACATACAATTTACCAAAGAAACATTAACTATATTTAATTTTCACAAGATGACCATAGTTCCTTTCTTAGTTTCGACAGTCACCAAAAGCAGCTTAACTAGTGATCAAAGCTAGTTTAGAAAAGGTTTTCTTCATTAATATTGGTTTAATACGGATAATTGTTGTTCCATTGTTTATTTATGCAAACATTCTATTATTTCGCGTTGTAGGGGTACTGGACATTATTTTTTGCTCCAAGCGACCACAAACATTTTCTCTTCCAAGGTGGATTGGGCACTGCTCCTTGCAGTAAGTTTTTCCACCAAAACTAAAACAGCCAAATCCAACCAAACCCAACCTAACCTAAACTAACCTAACCTAATCCAACCTAACATAACATAACCTAGCCTAGCTCAACCCAGCAAAGCCTAACCCGACATTACCTTGCATCCCCTCCCACTATGAACTAATGTTACCACGTACAGTGAAGTAATAATTCACGGAATTAAGGCCTATTTAATTCCGGTGTTGGTCGTAAGCTATGTAATTTGCTTGGCAGTCATGTGTGAAATATAACATACCACAAGGGCTGAGCCATCAATTTGATACCATACAACCTAGACGGAGTGTACACTGAGTGTGTATATAGACCTACGGAGTAGCTAACATTCAGCTGGATGGTTTATTCTGAACTGAAGTCTGCTTATATATAAAGTGCCCAATTAATTTGTTTGCAATTCCTTCTAGTCGGACCGACGGTGCCCAATCCCACAATCTCTCCACATAGAAATGCCTAGTTTTCCACCGCCCTATAATTATTTGTTCGCAGTTTTCGACAAGTTAACTTCCCCCCCTCTAGTTTGTCTATAAGCCCTCTCGCCCCAACACGCACAGTAGAATGTAAATTGTCCAACATGATGGACGTGTAAATCTGCTGAGACTAGATACAAGACGGACGATCTTGAGGAGCTATGGGCTTGGACACGTGGCTTTGACACGACTTACAAACCAATCGAGATATTGACTGGAGTTCACGTCTGGATATATACATTATATTTGAATTTACGAGGGACCACACTTCTTAGATATTCAATCAAGTCTGTAACTATACAAGTATACTAAAATAAAATACATTCCTTACTATAAATAGCATTAGAACTGTATGAAATGAATACATTGTACAATCCTGAGCTAACCGTGGCAATCACTGACCAATCATGACAATTAATGAATACAATATTTCACACAAATTATTACCTTGTCCACAAAGTGAATACACAAAGCAATGCAACAACGAAAACTTAACTTAAACACTTCCATAACATAAGCTAAAGGAACTAATCGACAATGTTACAGAAATTTGTTGTAAAAAAGAGCATAAATAGATAATAAAGCTCTGTTACATAAACATAATGTATAACTGTTATGTTGCTAAGTAGGCACTGATTTATGCTTAAATTTTTAGCTTTGCTATCGTAACGCTAACGAACCTCCTTTAAGAAATTATATATATATATATATATATATATATATACATTTTTCTCGTCTGCCTAGAAAAAAAATCAAATTTTCCATCACATTGAAAAGGTTGTTTTTTCAAGTTACCATTTCCTACTCCCTATTTTTAAACTTCAAACTTTCCAGCTTATATGGTTACTGCGGGATGGTATTTTTACAAACTTAGCCAATTTAATTTTTTTTCCATGTTGAAAATAATATTTAATAATAATATTGAAAATATTTTAAGCTACCTACTACATTCCACCCCTCCCCTCCCCCTCTTTTTTCACTTACCACATTCGCACTTTAAAATACATAAAGCCTATTAAAATATATTTGACTATCTTATTATGGTTTATTCACGTGCTTGCCAAATTTCAGGTTTAAACCACACAGAAAAGTAGTTCTCCATTAGTTGTATCAGTTTCGAGCTCTTCAATTTATGTTCAGACGTCATTCAACTCTCCGGGGAGGGCTATTGACTTACATGTCGAACTTCCATTTTATATTACACCAAGAATATTTTTATATTAGTTTTAGGAATACTGGTTGCTTAGGTTGGTTCTTATACCCCGGATCCGGAAAACCGGGTGCGGCCAACTGGGCGCCATTGTAAAAACGTAATGATTGCTTTTTACGTAAATATTCATTTTTGGAGTTATTTAAAAAAAACAGAGGAACCTTAATTTGTTTGTATTTATAAAGTTAGCGTGGCCTTAAAAATGTGTGTTTTAATTGTAAAAAAAATTAAGATTAGGCTAGGTTAGGTATTTTTAATGTTTTGTATGTGTTTAATTTTTTATTTTAATTTTAAAATATCGACTTGTTTAACTTTATAAATACAAACAAATTAAGGCTACTTTGTTAAGATTTTTTTCAACAACCTCAAAAATAAATATTTACGTAATAAACAATTATTCCGTTTTTACACTGGCGCCCAGTCTTGCCAGCGTCTGTTTGTCCTAGACCACTTGTACCCAACTGACAAATGTCTATCTTCCATCACTCTGATAAGTAATTTATTATTTTAATTTTGAGGATTTTGAAACCCCAAATTTCAACAGACCCATTTCTAAATAGTAGGTCTACATATTTAACAGTTATTTTGTTGCCTTTTCTGTTTAACCTAATGGGTGTTTTCCCTTTCCTGACCTTCCTCCACCATTCCCTTTCATCTCTACTTTCTCCATTTAAATTCTTCGGTCTTTCATGGCTATTTGGAAGGTCTCCTCGATACCTTCTTGAAAAATTACAGTTTTCTAACAAACAGTAAAGTAGGCCGAGCTGTTTCTATTAGTTTTGGAAATTATAACCTCTCCCTCCTCCTTTTAGATAATTTCAACTTAGAAATGTCGAATTTTCAAAAGAGTATGGCTATCTGGAGTAATCCATCTACTGGCCTGCTAAATTAATTTATTTTACCAAATCTAATTTTCCCCCCCTCTTTATACCCCCCTCCCGCGCTTGTTTCACAAAGAGACAACATTTTCAGCCATTAATATTTATTTGCCTGCCGAATTTCTGTTTTCTACCACACTGCGAAATAGTTTTTTACTATTAATTTTTGAAGTTTTGAACATACCCAACCCTTTTTCTCCAACTCACTATTAAAAATTTCAAAATTTAAGATTATTTGGTTATCTGGAGTTATCTCTTTACCTGTAAGTCAAATTTTAATTTTCTAACACACCTAAAAAGTTTTTTTTAATAAATTATAGTCTCCCCCCCGGCCCCACACAATTTCCTGGAGCTCTATTTTGAAACAACCCAATTTTATACCTTTCTGATTATATTGTGAAATCCCGCCACCTTCCTGCCAAGCAGAGTGTCAAGTTTCCGGCCCAGAGTTGGGGAGCTACAGTGATGTGTGAGTCAGTGTATGTGTGTATGTGTATAATATATGAACATCTATAGTAAAAATACTCGATCAAACATTGCTTGTTTAAGTGATCTAATAATGCAATTCTTACCCTTAAATATAGCAAGCTTACATTACTTAGTTCTACTATGGCTCAGCTAGATAAAAGCATAGTGTAATTAGTCAAGGTAAGATTGCTAACTTACAGGGTAGACGTTAATCTTATAACATTTTCAATAAAATAATGATTTGTTTTTCTTAGTACCGCGTCTTATTAACCGTTCGTGCTAACCGCATATCCAGACTAAATGGGTAGGGATATGGGAAGTATACTCAGATGAAATGTACCCGCATGTGTGGAGGGAAGATGTTGATCGTTTTAGTTAAAACCACCTCAGTAATTATCAGCTCTCTTGGTGGTTTGAGTCCCTGCTGATACTCCCACACACAAGAGAGGTTAGCTCTCAGCTCTAGGACAGGTACTGAGAGATTCTTGTCAAGGTAGGTGAGCTCTCAGCTCTAGGACAGGTACTGAGAGATGGTGGTCAAGGGAGGACAGCTCTCAGTTCTAGGACAGGTACTGAGAGATGCTGGTCAAGGTAGGTCAGCTCTCAGCTCTAGTACAGGTACTGAGAGATGCTGGTCAAGGGAGGACAGCTCTCAGCTCTAGGACAGGTACTGAGAGATACTGGTCAAGGTAGGTCAGCTCTCAGCTCTAGTACAGGTACTGAGAGATGCTGGTCAAGGGAGGACAGCTCTCAGCTCTAGTACAGGTACTGAGAGATTCTGGTCAAGGGAAGACAGCTCTCAGCTCTAGGACAGGTACTGAGAGATTCTGGTCAAGTGAGGACAGCTCTCAGCTCTAGTACAGGTACTGAGAGATGCTGCTCAAGGGAGGACAGCTCTCAGCTCTAGGACAGGTACTGAGAGATTCTTGTCAAGGTAGGTGAGCTCTCAGCTCTAGGACAGGTACTGAGAGATGGTGGTCAAGGGAGGACAGCTCTCAGTTCTAGGACAGGTACTGAGAGATTCTGGTCAAGGGAGGACAGCTCTCAGCTCTAGGACAAGTACTGAGAGATTCTGGTCAAGGGAAGACAGCTCTCAGCTCTAGGACAGGTACTGAGAGATTCTGATCAAGGTGAGGACAGCTCTCAGCTCTAGGACAGGTACTGAGAGATTCTGGTCAAGGGAGGACAGCTCTCAGCTCTAGGACAGGTACTGAGAGACGGCTGTTCAAGTAAGTACTACGCTAGGACCCTCCCAGTTGACGATTGTCTGAACCATGAAGAGGAATAGAATATCAGGAGAGAGAGACAGAGACAGAGAAACAGAGAGAGAGAGGGAGAGATTCCAAGTTCGCCGGACTTGTTTCTAAATTACTAACGAGTGCCCCCCTCTCCCCTTGCCAAGAGTAACTTGACGAAATCGAACTATCGACTTGACTCCAGACATTTTCCAGATACATTGTTGAGTGATTGATTGTCCGGAGAGATATTCATGAAGGCTAATTCCGGCCTTTTCTGCCAGTTAAAAGGATGGAGGGAGAGGAGGTTGCCAAATCCTGGCTCTACTCTTCTTCAATCTACTTTATTCTTCGACAGAAAAAAAAAAGTTTCAAAACTTAGTCCCATCTTCTTTCGATTATTTTCATATCATATCCACGAGGCTTATACACACGCTACAGTTACTACAGAGATCCTACTCTCAGCGGAATGAATCAATTAGAGTTTGTTAGAGTTTGATAAGTATGAAGAGTTTAGATTCTTAGACACACGAATAAAGTAGTGGAGTTTGAGTTACTACGGCAACTACCTCAGACACAGGCCATTGGATTTGTCTTATGAGCAGGCTGAGGAGGTATGTGCACTCAAAACTGACAATATATGCAAGAAAACACACAGTTATAAAACAAGGATCGCAATTAAAATTGTACGTTGAAATGGCTTACAGCTTGTGGTTCTAATAAATATTTATTTCTCTCAAGATTTTTAGGAGTGATTCGTTTCCGGCTATCGCCTAAAACGTTCTCGTACAATCAAAAGCTCCTCTCTACATCACACATATTTATTGGACATTATTAGAAGATGGTCATCTCTGCTGAAATATATTCTGTCATTCATTCCGTATATTCCTCCTAAACAACTTGGCTTATTTTTTCCAAAACTCTGAGGCCTGCATTCATTTTCAAGATTTTTTGAAATTTATCTGCCATGACTCTCCCAGCAATACCCGATTCAGAAAATTGTAAGCCTCCTATTTCTTGATGATGGTCTCAGGAAGTGTTACAAAGAGTGCCTGAATGAACACAATATCACTATGAAACTCATTTCTCTCACAAGTGCTGACTGCATCTCTCTTGGATACCTCTCAGGATTCAGCCAAGACAAGACAGAGAGCCACCCAGTCACAGACATTCTCTCTTACCCTCCTGTATCCATTTCCCCTCTCAGGATTCAGCCAAGACAAGACAGAGAGCCACCCAGTCACAGACATTCTCCCTTACCCTCCTGTATCCATTGCCCATCTCTCTTGGATACCTCTCAGGATTCAGCCAAGACAAGACAGAGAGCTACCCAGTCACAGACATTCTCCCTTACCCTCCTGTATCCATTGCCCCTCTCTCTTGGATACCTCTCAGGATTCAGCCAAGACAAGACAGAGAGCTACCCAGTCACAGACATTCTCTCTTACCCTCCTGTATCCAATACCCCTCTCGAATTCTCTCTCCAGGACAAGTGGTAAAAGTTGGACTGTCATGTAACACGTGTGGCCGTTACTTTCACGTGTTATGTTGTTCGCCTCTAATATGACAGTTACTGCCAAGAGCAGGGGCTCAAGAACCTCTCTGGAAGTGGGGGGAAGGGAGACTCAATTGAGATGGGTCCAGGGGTCCTTCTCCTGCACAATTTTTAACCCTGGATAACTCTTTAAGCTATCTGAAGGAGGTTTATTTATCATGGGTTGTAATTTTTTATACCTTTCTTTATCATCATGTATAGTAATAAAATGGTAGGAAGAGAGGATAGTAATATACAAAAATGTTTTGGTCGACAATGAAAATGTATAGTTTATTTTTACTTTACAGTTGGTAGAACTATATTAATTGTTAAAGGTAAAAATCAACATAAAAAAAGTTTTTATATGTGACCCACAAGCCAAGAGGGTCAGAGGATCTCCCCCAGATTTTTATTTTTTATTTCAATGCCCATATGAGCCATTTAGTTTGTCCTTAATTAAAAGGAAAAATTAAGAAAATCTAAATCTTTTAAAAGTTATTCGTAGTGGTCTTCACCAAGAAGATATTTGAAATTTGACTATTTGTTTAAGATGTTTTATGGCCGAGCTTATAAATCTCATTCGAAAGACAACAGTTCTCAAAATGTCTTTCTATATTCAGCCTAAAGAGAGTAATTAAAATACAGATATAATGTTCATTTAAAAGTTTTAAGGAGAAACACTACTCTCTCCAGTTTGTAAACAGAGGGGGACTTTGAACAACCACTTTCAAAATTGTTATCACATTTTGACTTGTTCTAGAGTCACTCGACAGCTGATTGGCTGTTGGTTAAAATAAAGAGCTTGGGAAACTGGCATATTATCTACCCACCAATACTTTTATATCTTTTAAATAAATATAATTTTAACCAAACTTTATACAGTTGTTTGTTTAAAAAAATTATTTTGATGCACGGCCATCTTTCATCTCCATATACTTTAATATCAGAGGGAGTGAAATAATTCCAAAGGGGGACAAATGTATTACAGGGTGGGTACCCCTTTGAATCCTCCCACCCCCTAACTCCAGTTCACCCTATCTATCAAATATAAGATGATAATGTTAATTTATGAATGAATTAATATAAGTAGTATTAGTAACTTTGGAAACTACCGGATACTAAAGTTGTTAATATTCCTATTACAATAATAGCCCTAATACAATAATTAAACATCGACCCCACATTCTGGCATATTTTCACCTTAAAATATATTCTCAAGGGTAACAGACAGGTACAAAAATGTATTTTAAGTCCGGCTTATTTCAATTAGGGTTTGATTCACTTTAAAATTTTGAAATTCTCAATCTTCCCCCAGGTTTTTCAGAAAAGAGAATCTATGGTATACTTTCGCTGTATTTTATATGGAAAGTTATAATTAAAAATATAATAATTTTTGATTTTTTATACTAAGCTTATGGCACAAAGAATATAAAAAAAATCGCATGAATTGGATATAAAACTGATAGTAAGTATTTAGTTAACCTCTCAACTTCATATTTCACATATTATTGCAAAAATATTTGAAAATTCTAGCGACTTTTTGTATTTCTTTGACTTTTTACATCTTTCTGTCCTCCAAATTCCCTCGACTTTTTCAGGATTTCCCTGTTTTTCATATTCGTACCTTACTACCAGCCCTCTCAAGGATCTTATTGTGTTAGGCAACTTAATGAGCCTTTAAACTAAATAGAGCATAGTTAAATAACTATAATTTAACAATAATGTTTATAGAGGTTCAAACAGATTCAAATATTTTATTCGAACCACACTACGAGAGATTCGATCAAATTTCCAGCTTTTTAATTTTATTTGGATGGATAAAAATGTACAAAAAATATAATTTTATTTTGAAAAGCCTTTTCATCTTGTACAAATTAAACTTTCAATTAAACTGTTAAATTTTATTAAATTAAGCTAAACCGTTTTAATAGTAAGGCCTATTACCCTTTGACCTTGACTATTCTACTTTTTAAATAAAGCAATCACTAATAATATTTTATTATAAATTTGTGAAATATCTTCTTTTATGTGAATAAATACACACTGTAAACAATAAGATCATTCCAGGTTTCAGTATTCCCTTAAATTTTTGGAAATATTTTTATATAAGCAAATTGTTTCAAAGATACTAATATATTTGGTAATACTAAATTAAAACAGTTCATTTGTAAGATTTTTCTTATAATATAAATTTGAGAGTAACATTTGTTTTTTAATAACTCATTATATCCTGAAAACAACGTTACCAACCCAGGAATAAAATTTTAATAAATATACAGTTTAATTGGGAAAAATATTTATATTAGCTTTTAACACTTTTTATTTAAAATTAACAGCTAGTTAAATATTTAAATAAATGGTACGACACAATCGCACAAACTTTCTCCCACTATGTATTTTAGCCTCGAAGAAAATGTTCAAAAATAGATTTTTACTAAGAACTTAAACAAGTTTTACTCATAAAAACAAATACATCATCTTGTTAATCACAATAATCACTCTTTATTTATAAATTTTAGACCAGATTGTTCAAATATATAAACAAAATTCAAATTTTAGAAGATCAATGATTTGTAAAATAAACTAAAATTATTTGTTATCTGTAACAATAAAAAATATTCATATTTATCATGAAAAACTACTCACAAATTTCCATTTTGAATTAAATCTTCAAGGTCAATTTCCAAATCATTAAAATTTTCTATAATTTGTTGCAAGTAAGCTACCATTAAATCAATTCATTTTAGATAGATAAAGATTAATTATTATTGATATGAAAAATAGTCTCCCGATACCAATTTTGAACCAAATCACTAACGCAGTTCTTTTAAATATTCAAATTTAATAAAACCCGTCATTAGTAAACTCCCCATAAGCAAATTTTCCTCCCAAAACAAGTATACAGCTTTATTTGCCATGTTCATGCCAAACATACCTCTGATATATATATTAAACAAAATCCTTATAGACATTCTCTATATTATTCCAAATTTTCAAAAATCACTCCTCAGTAAACACCTTCTATTTAATTTTTACCTAAAACAAAATATACAGGGTTATTTGTCAAATCAAAAAACAATTTTTTATTCAGAAACAATAAAACCTCTTTCTTTGACACGCTAAATATAATTTTAGTTTATTCTGTTTTGTTACATAGATTTATGGTCTGAAACTGAATACCAAATAAAATACAGAATTGAATTAAATGTTTTGGTGCAGCAGATTATCTTCCCCTCCACAGAGCGCTGGGTGCGATTTTTCGGTCCAGGCTCTAGATACTAGTCAAGATACCATCAGAGGATATAGTTCTGAATCACAGCCATCCAATAATCTGCTATTATTCTATTTGATTGTCTCCTCAACGAACTACAATGTTATAACATCAAAAATACTGATTTTTAGTTTCAACAAAATATGAATAAACACATTTTCACTAATGACATTAATAAAATTCCCATATTGAAACTATATGTAAAATGTTTTAGTTATGCTTCAACTGTTTGATCACGTGTCAATTTGCGCCCTCCATTTGTCCTGTCTTAACTGCCTTGGTTTCACTATGATGTAGCTTGTAAGATGAAGCCATAGTATAATCAGTCACGGTAAGACTTATTCTACAGAGTAAAACGGAGTGTTCCTACCCAGACTATCAAAAAGATGTCAGATACCATTCGTATCCGAGGACTTCCCAGAGCTTTTAAACACATTTTTAGACAATAGTTTTGTTTAAAACTTTCGAAAAATATGAAATACATTACATACGAAATCAGATAGAATTTCCTCTTTGGTGACAAACATTTAGAGTATTATATCCAATTCTGTGCAATTATATTTTGAAGAAATATATTGAGGGTATTATCTTAAACTAAATTAAATTAGTCCTGTAAGCGTTACTAAAACATCCAATACTACTTTTTTTATGGTTGAAAATAGTGCTACAATTAGTCAATATTTGGGATCTAAATATCCATAGATTCACTCGTGATAGCTATTGTGGATGGTGTAAAGGGCTAGCAATGAATTAAACAACTTCTAAATGAGGCTCATAAGAAACTTTGAAACATAACTTGTTAAACGTCATCTGCTCATTGTGAAGCACGAAACTGATGTCATCCATTAAGTGGCAGGCTCTGTATATTTCCTGTTAAAATTAAGTCCTGTTATATGAGACATGTTTACATTGCCAGTTTCATAACCACTTCTTATCCTTGCCACTAATTCTCCCATTCTCTGTCACTCTATGTTCATTTATTATTTCCATTCCGGGTTCATTGACGTCCTGTACTTGAGTTTTGGGACACTATTAATATGTTAATGACCTCACATGGATTAGAGAGGAGTTAACCTTTAGAGGGCTGCGGATGTAGATTTAGGTTGTTTTCCACACTAACCTCCTGATTCACATTCATATAATGTCATGAGCCACTAACACTAACCTCCTGATTCACATTCATATAATGTCATGAGCC
>CABFWO010005862.1:31542-41557 GCA_902155825.1 Timema genevievae | reverse complement strand
TAGGGAATGCGAGTTAAAGGAAGTATTTATTCAGTTCTTATTGCACAATTTTTTTTTCGCCAAAATAAATAATATATTACTCCAGTAGAAACATGGAGTTTAATTTTCTTCACAAGGTTATCTCAACAGTTGTTAAATACCTGTCATAAACATAGCTGCATTAGATGAGAAACTTTTTAATGAAGAGAAAAAGTTGTCATTAAATTCCAGGACACCCTTGACATATATTCAACAACGGTTGATATCATATTGTGAAAAAAATTAAAATATATGTTTCTACTGAAGAGATATTTATTTTGACAAAAAAAAATTTTTGAAATAAAAACTGCAAAAATTCTGCCCTTGACTCTTGTTCCCGAGCCTAGGGGCTCCGGGTTTGGTTCCTGACAGGTAACTCTGGTATTTTTCCAAAAAGGAGAATCACCCCAACGGTCACCAGGGTTTGGTTAATTAGGCTTTAATTAGGTTTAAGTGTTTCCACTGGTTCTACACCCTCATACTAAATCACCATCACCTCATCTCATCGTGACATGGAAAGAGCCTCCACGGAAAAGATGTGCGATAGTATATTCGGGCGTCCCCTGGGCATTAGTACTGGCTAATATCTCCACTAATGTGCTACGAATGAAGCTTAAATACTTTGCGAACTCACGAGTAAAATGGTTTTCTCAATATCAAAATATTGTGCTTAAATGTATTTTTATATAAATGCCCTCTTATGGCAAATACATTGTTTTATAGTGAAACAAGGCTCAGCATTTAAAATAAAAATTTGATCGGCATTAATGTGGCTAATCTACTCAAGAGGGCACGTGGAGGTCAGGGTTCAAATCCCAGCCGGGTGTAATGAAATGTTTTCTTCCTGAATGGTTTAACACTTTCCCTTAACGAAAGTGCGAGTAATTTTTTTTTTCTACCTTATTAATTTCTTCCCCAGCTGCAGAAAACATAACTTGACTTGTTTTAGTAACTTTAGTAACTAGCTTGTGGAATGTCAGGCCTCCACGTTAAAGTGTAGGTCCTCCATTACATCTCACAATCACCCTACCATTACACATTAGCGTAAGTGCGTGTAACCTGAACGGGTAGTAAGACGCAGTGCTAATAATACTAATAATAATAGTAACTAACTTCTACTGTTCTTCCTACCAATATCATAATATTCATACTAACATAAGCTAAAGAAGTACGTTTAGTAGCTTAGACCTAGCCCTAGCTTCAAACACAAAAAGTAACATCTTTAGCACTGCTCGGAATTGAAGTAGGGTCTTCTAACTGGCTTTAGTAGTTCATCACTGAACTTTGTCTTTAAATGTATTTACTTAAAAAAATATATAAATAAATTATATTTATTTATATAATTTATATCCCTACTCCTACAGACTAGATATTTGTTACAACGACAGGTTCTACAAGCCCATATTTTCAATTTGTTATTGGTTCACACATTTTTAGTTGACAACCAAATTGAGACAGCAACATTCACTTTTGATCAGCAGACACTACTATTCTGGTTCAACCCGCTTCAATGGCCGAATGGTCTAAGGCGTCACTCTCGTGATCAACTGGCCTGCTGATGACGGGGGAGATCGGGGTTCGAATCCCGGTAGGGTTTACTGAGGGTGGTTTTCCCCTTAGCGGATTTCCACTCTCGCTTCATGCAAATCCGGGTACACTTACATATTAGTGTAATTAGTATATAGGCGTATAGACCAAACGGGTAGAAAGACCTGGTGCTAAAATAAAAATACTTGTCATCATATCCGGTTGAAAATTGCGTAAGTCAACTTTCTTTCTTGTTCAAATCCCCGGGATTGTAGTCATGCCCATCGACAGCTAAGAATTTTAGAATTTTTGTGCAATGCAAATCTTTAGCTCAAGACCCCATATTTATGGCATAGGGTAGCCCAGCCGTAAGTGCGTCCATACATTCACTGACTAACCTAAATTGTATATATATATATATATATATACAATTTATAATACTATATATATATACATATACAATTTATAATACTATATATATATATACTATACAATTAATATTATACATGAGAAAAACTGCTTCGAACTAAAAAAGAAAAGGAGTATAAAGCCTAAACTAACCACACGCAACGAAAGGATAAAAAGAGCGGAAAGGGCGGGTAAACGCTGTTTATCGTATTTAGGTTTACCTCAACCAACAAAACTAATGGTCCTCACATTGGATTGGTTAAATAACAGATTCACTTTCCCTTCCTAGTCATACAAATAAATAAATAACACAGCACAACTAATATTTCGAAGATGTCCAAAAGAAGTAGAACCATTAGAGGTTTTTTTGTTTTGTTTTTATATATTTCACTCACTGTAAACACTCAAATGGCCTTTATAAGATATTTCCTGGTTGAATGTATCTATCCTGAATGTACGTCATGTACGGTCACTACACAGAGAGGATAAGGCAGTATACATTCCGATACGGTTCGTTCTACGGCCCAGCCAGGCTGTAAAGACGCTCACACGACCCAGTAAGGAGAGTGTATGAGAGGGAAATGACACGATAACACCAACACCACGAAACGTGAGAGAGAGAGAGAGAGAGGCGAGAAAAAGAGGAGAGAGCGCAGCAGCTCCGCACGGCACGACCCCGGCCCACGCACTGCGGCGAGCCGAGGAACAGTACACATAGGCCGGGGCGGCAGCGTCGCTCTTAACCCCTCTCTCTCCCCCCCGCCCCTCGCCGACCTTCTTCTACAACGCGTCCCCGCCACCTACGTCAGCCTCGAAACGAGCTACCGGGCGCTACCGAACCAAGAGGTCGCCATTTCGACACCATGGCGCTGTCACCGCCTTTACCATTAATACCGGACTAGAACCCCATTTCGGTTGTTCGAACAGGATCATAGGGCGTCACTCTCGCAATAGAATGGACCGCCTATGACCTAGATACCGGGGAGAGTCCTGACGAGGCGTACTGAGAGCTTTTTTTTTCTCTCCAAAATGGTCTAACCACTCTCAGTCCACTCTTAATTCTACCTTCCTCATCCCAAATACATGTTTTTTTGTCACAGCGTCTTACTACCCGCAGGGGTTCTAAGTCCATGTGCTAAATATGCTAATGTGTTAAGGTTGAGGGAGATTGAATGTAGAGGAAATGTACCCACATTTGCGTGGAGTTAGAGTGGATAAACATTTAGAAAAAAACTCTGTACACTCGACTGGGATTCTAACCTCGATCTCCATGTAAATTGGCAGTACAGTCTAGTACCTTTTTTTTTAGCACCGCGTCTTACTACCAATTTGGGTTCTACGCTTGTGTACTAATTATGCTAATGGTTTTAGGGGTCAGGAGGGCTATATTTAAAGTAAGTGAACCCGCAGTTGCGTGGAGGGATAATGGAAAACAATTTTTGAAAAACCACCCCCCGTGCACCCGACCGAGATTCAAAACTCGATCTCCCCGTCATTGGTAGTCTGGTCTACTGTGAGAGTAGTGCCTTAGACCATGCAGCCACCGAAGCGGGTCCCCAAAACAATTAATATGCACGACTAATACAAGCAATGTTTTGTAACATAAAAATGTATAATCATTAGTTTTATCTGATTAAAATATAAATATCCTATATAACATGGTTTACGGACACACATTTTGTCAAAAATTGAGTGACCTAAAGAAAAGATTTAAAGTATAATACTCAACATTTGTTACAAAAAAAGGGGTCCAAATTTGTGGGGGAAAAAATGGTAAAAGTCTTAAAAATTGTATAATCTGTCGTTTATTTTTGTAATAGTACTTAATTACTCTATGGCACTAGGGACTCAAAATTTCATTGCCACACTTACAATAGTACGCCACCTATCCCTACCTACTTTGAGATAGTTCTATCCAATCCCCTTCATTATAACATATCCACATATCCCTATCTAGAGCTAGTTCTATCCAATCCACTTCATTACAACATATCTTCAGCTAGTTCTATTCAATCCAAATCATTACGCCTTATCCCTATCTTGAGTTAGTTTTAGTCAATACCCCTCATTACGCACTATCCCTATAGAGCTAGTTATATCCAGTCCAACTCATTACACCCTATCCCTTTCTTGCCTAGTTCTATCCAGTCTACCTCATTATACCTTATCTCTTTCACGTCCATTCTAATGTTATCCTCCCATCTGCGTCTAGGTCTCCCCAACGGCATCTCCAAATTTTTGTAATAGTAAGGATTTTAAAATCGATTTTTTTAATTAAGATGGTGACCTTAGTGAATATCCTGAAATAGGGACTCTTTAGTAGTTTAAATTTTCAATGAGGTCCTTTTGATAAAACGAGTTTGATACGCTTGTCTTTGACCATTTGAATCTGTAGCAGTTGAGCGCAAAGAAATACAAAATGAAGGTGGGAGGGGGGGGGTCCTNGGGGGGGGGGGGGGGGGGGGGTACTAACCTGACATAACCTCAACCGCTTCTGTGGCTGCATGGTCTAAGGCAGGGTTTCTCAAATTGTGAGGCGTGAGGGGATTTCGAATGAGCGGGGTTGGAAGCAAAGCAATGAAAATAAAATGAAGAGTTTATTTGTCTGTCATGAGCATTGTACGATTTTTATAGCACGCAGAGGTGTAAAATTTAAAAAAATGAGTGGCCTCTGTGCACAAACGTGTGCATCTCGAGGATGGAATTTTAAAATTTTTATTAGATATTTTTGATTTAATTAAAAACCGGCTACTTTAAACGTACAATCAATAAACAAAAAGTATTTCCTTTAGCAAATGACGGATACTTCTTCGAATACTCAAAATATTATATACTAGTCTATGAAATATTGCGTGCTTTCATTTAATCTTGGCATAAAAGCCGGGTTTGTTTTATTTTCAAGAAAGTGAGGTTTAACAAATACTTTTAATGTATAAGTGAGGCTACAGAACAAAAACTTTGAAAACCCCTGGTCTAAGGAGATCAGGGTTCGACCACGGTTGGGTGCATAAAGGGTGATTTTCCCAAATGTCTTTCCACTCTCCCTTCACGGAAATGGGGGTCACTTCGTTTAAAAAATTCAACCTTCCTCATCCCTAAAAAATTAAAGTAATAAGAATATGGGAGTATAGCACGAAAAGTAACCCTAGCCTAACGTAGCCTCTATTAAGAAGAAAAACAAGAGGTTAAACTGAAAATTTCTTGTTGAATGAAAGTTAAAAATAAGAATTTATAATAAAATAATAATGGGGTATATATGACAATCTATAAACTCACTGTGGTGTACTATGGAAACGACATTGCCGGAAGTGCTAATGCGCTTTCAACAGCTCCAAGACGGACCATTCGTCCAACAAACCGGGAATTAGCGTAATTGCAATGGGTATAGTCCTCATTGGATAGTGAAACGTGGTGGGAAAACTAAATTAAACTTTTAACACTCCAATCACAGTTCTTGAGTTGGGATGGAAGGAAATGTGAGTCAAAGAATGATACTCCGGTTTTTTTAGTTTTTTATGACAAATATATTTTTTTTGACAAAATAAATAATATATTGTTTCAGAAGATACAATTAGTACCATTTTCAATATATTATAATTTAATTTTTTTTAAATTGTTTTAGGATAGTGGGAAGCCATTTAAACACGTTCAGTAGACTCGTCCGGCCTTCGAACCCCAATCTCCCCCTCGTCAGCAGGTAAGTCTAACATGAGAGTGATGCCATAGACCATTCGTTCACTAAATCAGGTGTGTAATTTTAATAGTTTTTTTTTAAATTTATGTTTAGAGCGTAATTTGACTAGGACAAATATTCAAAAGTTGTTAAGATTAATATACGAGTATATTAAGGATAGCTGTGAAAAAAATTATAAAATCTACTTTCACGTATTCATGTGTCAAGTCATGTGATCTACAGCTGTCAATCTTGATAGATAATACTATCAATATCTATAAATTAACACTAAAATATAGTAAAATTTTATCAATTTTTGAAAGCAAAAAAAAAAAGTTTGAAACTTAACGTATCTACTGAAGCGATATTTGATTTATTTTGACCAAAAAGTTTTTTGTCATAAATAATAATACTTCGAATATAGAGGAGGTGAACCCACATTTGCGTGGAGGTAGAGTGGAAAACTATTGAGAAAAAACTACACCCAGTTCACCCGAGCGAGATTCGAACCTTGATCTCCCCATCCTCAGCAGTCTAGCTCTACATGAAACTAGCGCGTTAGCTAACTACGCCACCGAGGCGGTTTTTTTGTCATAAAAAGTGCAATAAAGTCTTCTAATCATCCACCTCAAATATTATTAAATGGATGGCATTGGTCAGGCACCTTACCTCAGTCGGTAGCGTGTCTGATTACTGACCTAAGGGTCCGGGGATCGATTCCCGGCATGGCCGAAAAATGTATCATTAGTGAAACGTGAATTTTCCCCCGTCGTAGTAATGAATTAACGGCTGGAGGTTGCGTTTGTTCTAGATTTAATATAGTTTATAAGTTGTGTGCTGATATAATAAGTCAGTTCAGAAAAAGCACGTCAAATACCTCAAATATTGATAATCAAATGCGTAGGATTAATTAGTAAACAAATAATAATCTTCAACAAAATCATGTGGAATCGAATAAATGTCTCCCAAAGCTGATGATCAAACATTCCACCGACTTGGACACGAAAGGAGAATTTCAAGACCATGCTACTTGATATGCAACCCGCACAGCATACTCATTTTAAAGTCATACCCAAAACAATTTTTTTTAAATGCAAAATATCTCTTTTCAAAAACGCATGTTAAATTACGAAGTCAAAATGACTCTACTAGGATTTATGGAGACATTATCGATCAGAAAATCTCGCCCGGAATTAATTTCGCGGTTGAGCGAGATGCCCTTCCCCCCCTCAATCAAACTAGTTCACAGAGCCGCGTATCGGGCGATAGATAAACTCTATCAAACATTTTTGGGGACAGAGAGAATTGGCTAGGCGGCAAGAGAGCTTGTCTAACGTCGTCAACTCCGACCAGGCAGTGTGACTAGGTATTTACAAGTGCGATTTTTATAGTGTAGCTTTCTAATCATCTCACGAGGCAAATGCGTTTAGGTCGTACATTAGTAGAAGTTAATAATATGACATAATGATGATTTACATACCCTGTATTCATCACAAGACATAGTTTTAGGATATTCAAATCTCCCAGATTACAATGGGCAGGTCACGCAGTGTGAATGGAAGAATCTAGAACCGTGTTCAGGGTAGTGACCAGCAAACCCAATGGAAATAGACCATTAGGAAAACCTAGACACAGATGGGAGGATAATATTATATTGGACCTGAAAGAGATAGGGTGTAATGAGGTGGACTGGATAGAACTAGCTCAAGAATTGGGATAGGGTGCAATGAGGTGGACTGGATAGAACTAGCTCAAGATAGGGGTAGGGTGTAGTTAGATTGACTGGATAGAACTAACTCAAGATAGGGATATGATATAATGAGGTGGACTGGTTATAACTAGCTCAAGAGAGGGATAGGGTGTAATGAGATTGACAGGGTAGAACTAGCTCAAGAAAGGGACATGGTGTAATGAGGTGGCCTGGATAGAACTATTTCAAGATAGGGACATGGTGTAATGAGATGGAGTGGATAGAACTAGTTCAAGAAAGGGACATGGTGTAATGAGATGGACTAGATAGAACTAGTTCAAGAAAGGGACATGGTATAATGAGGTGGACTGGATAGACCTAGCTCAAGATAGGTACATGGTGTAATGAGGTGGCCTGTATAGAACTAGCTCAAGATAGGTACATGGTGTAATGAGGTGGCCTGGATAGAACTATCTCAAAATGGAACATGGTGTAATGTGGTGGATTGGATAGAACTAGTTCAAGAAAGGGACATGGTGTAATGAGGTGGCCTGGATAGAACTATCTCAAGATAGGGACATGGTGTAATGAGATGGAGTGGATAGAACTAGTTCAAGAAAGGGACATGGTGTAATGAGATGGACTAGATAGAACTAGTTCAAGAAAGGGACATGGTATAATGAGGTGGACTGGATAGAACTAGCTCAAGATAGGTACATGGTGTAATGAGGTGGCCTGGATAGAACTATCTCAAGATGGAACTTGGTGTAATGTGGTGGACTGAATAGAACTAGCTCAAGATAGGGATTGGTGGCATACTATTGTAAGTTCGGCACTAAACTTTCTAGTTCCTAATGACATAGAGTAATTAATTTAAGGTTATTACAAACGGGCAGTAATGTGCGGAACACTAAACAAAACTTGTTGGGGATATTTTGAACAATTGATTTTCATTAATCTATTACCATCTATTCCACAAAAGGTCTCTATCACAAATTTAATCAATAACGTATTTTCATTAGTCCAATATAAGTATATTAGAGATATAAATCACCGATACTTTTCATTTTATTTTAATTAATAGTCACATTTTAAATAGAGATATATTTAAAAGTAAATTATATTACTTTTTGAAAATGACAACCAATATATTCTCAGTATTTAATCCTTCAAATAGGATTATATACTTTTCATTTAATCAAAAGTTTAAATTGGTTAATTTTGATTCCCTTAACTTTCTAATCGATGTATTATTACTTTGTGAAATTCAATACGACGCGCTGGAAGCTACGTAATATTCTAAAACCAATGTGTTCTGCTTTTATCCGTCAAAGTTGAACACCAATCCTGTCAATAAAACACATCGATTGCCATATAAACAGACCAAAGATTTTTTTTAACACCGTGTCTTGCTACCTGTTCAGATTATACGCATATATAATTACTATTATGGTGTAGGGATGAAGAAGGAAGTATTTTAGAGGTAGTATACCCGCAATTGCATGGAAGGAGAGTGAGAAATCATTTAGGGAAAATAATAATAATAATATTTAGCACCGCGTCTTACTACCCGTTCGGGTTATACGCCTAAGTACTAATTTACGCTAATGGATTAGGAATTGGGAGGGTTGATTTTAGAGGAAGTGAACCCGCATTTGCGTGGAGGGAGAGTGAAAAACCATTTAGGATAAACCCCCCCAGTTCACCCGACCGAGATTCGAACCTCGATCTCCCCGTCCTCGGCGGTCGAGCTCAACACGACTAGCGTGTTAGCTCAACTACGCCACCGAGGCGGGTATTTAGGGAAAAAACCTCAATATATCCGACCGGGAATCAAACCTCAATCTCCCCGTCTTCAGAAGGCCAGTCTAACACGAGAGTTTATGCCTTAGAGCATTCGGTCACTGAAGTGAGTCAAACTAAATTAGATAAAGTAACGTTCCGCTAACTGTCCGAAAGCACCCCAACAAGTCGTGGATGGACCATGGGTAGCATTATATTCACCAAAGGCTATTGTAACCTTGAATAATGAACGCGTTGACGATAAAAACACGTAATTAAATTCATGCTCTAAGTCCCAAATAGAGCCTTTCTCTCACCCATCTCTCCGCGTAAAGCTTGTTCGAAGTGGAAAGGGGTGGTTTAATAAGCATGTTTGGGAAATGGTCAGAAACAGCTCCACAGTGGTTGTTTCCTAAAACAGTCCGCGGAATGAATAGGCGAAAAAACAGAGTATATTTACAATGGAACTATTAAATAAATAGATTCTTCGCACACTCCTAGATTGATTGCTGTATTAAAAGTTGATAGAAAAAAAAAGGCTCAGAACAGGATGAATGCAATCGTAAATATAAAAATTATATTCTAATTTTATTGCAATCTAAAAAGTGGATGACAAAATAATCAATTTATTTCTCTTTTTACTTTCTCTCTATCTTACAGGTAGAGAAAGTATGGTGATCGTCAAAAAAATCGAACTCGAGATTTTGATGAATTTTGACGTTTCATGACTTCCTGAATCCGAAAAAGTGGTTTTTGAATTTCCGTCTGTCTGTCTGTCTGTACCTCCAACTAGAGCCTAAACTATTTTACCGATTGAGCTGAAACTTGATATCTAGGGTTTTCATAGGGTTGCCCCGAGGGGTTTTTGGAATTGGATATCTACCCCTAAAATTAAGGGTAGTTTACTGAAGGGAAAA
>CABFWO010005862.1:10485-26658 GCA_902155825.1 Timema genevievae | reverse complement strand
CCCGTCCCAGTTCTCATCCAGTCATACAGCCCAGAAAGAACTGACTCCGAAGGCGAAGAAGGGGGAAAAGCTTGAGATCGAGACAGAATTAAAGCGATAGTGTAGGTTAGGCGAGTTAAGTTAAGTATTTTTTGCAATTTTTATAGTAAAACTTTTTTTTCTACAAAATAAATACTATTTCTTCAATAGAAACATAGATTTTAACTTCATTCTCATGGTGATATCAACAGTTGTTGAATATCTGTTTTGAACATAGAGGCATTAGGTGAGAAACTTTTTAAATGAAGAGAAAAATTTTGTCATTAAATCCCAGGACACCTATGGCAGATATTCAACAACTGTATAATTTTTCCATATTAAGAAAACTAAACTCTAGGTTTATGCTGGAGAATTATTTGATTTATTTTGACCAAAAATAAAGTTTTTATACAATAATTGCTATCAGCTGCTGAAGATTTTTTTAAAAATCAAGCACATGATTTACAATCTAGCTTAAATTAGAACATTACGGCCAATACCAAACTTAGCTCGGTAATTCTGATTTTATATAATTAAATGGATGGTCTAAGGCGTCACTCTAGCAATAGACTGGAATACTGATGGCGGAGAAATTGGGAATCAAATCCCGGTCGAGTGTACCTAGTTTTTCTTTTACTACTGGATGGCTTTCCACTCTCACACCATTCAAATACGGGTACACTTCCTCTGAATTAAACCTTACTAACCCCTAGCACATTAACGTAACAGTGAAACTTGAAGCTAAATGAAATATATAATAATTGGATTAGAGGAAGAGTCCGTAAACAATGTGTAAATATCTTGATCAGCACTAAACAAGATCAAACTAGTATCCCCCTGGATATGAAGTCGACCATTCTATAACTACTAAGCCAAAGGAACAAACCACAGGAAAAATAAAAACATAACAAATTTTGTTAAGGAAGTATACAAAAACTTTTTAAATCATTCTTTATTAGTATGGAAGAGCCCTGTTCCTTTAATTTGGTGACGCACCCTCTTTCCCCTCCTATTGAGTTTTTAAGTATAGAGTCTAAACGCCTTGACAGTTCAGTTTATTTTTTAAAAATATAAACTTGGAAAGGGAATTGATAAAAAACTGGGGTAGAAAAGTAGCTAAGAAAGTGCAAAAACTTAAGAAAAGAGCACAAAGAGGTAAAGTATTTAGAGGAAAACATACAACTAAAAAAGTAGCGAAAAAAAAGCATAATAGATAGAAATAAAGAGATTCACGGACAAAAGAAGCAAAAAACAAAACATTATAAACAAGGGAAAATAAAGTAGATAGCAAAGAACTTGTAACAAATATAGCCACACGTTTATAAAGATCTATAAAATGTTTTAAAAATCAAGCAAAATAGTTTTATAACATTAAAAAAGTTCAAAAGTGACAGGCTTTTAAAAGTTTAGGATTATACAAAAAAAAACTTTGTGGCAAACCTTCCAAAATACTTTAATTTTTAAAATAAAAAATAAACAGAGAGGTTATAAAATTTTGCTACTAAAGCATTGAAATTTCAATAAATCCCCAAATAAAATCTGTTTAAGTAGCTTTAATAATTAAACAAAAAAAGTTTATTTCTGATCTAATGCCAGGATTACAATAAAATTTAACGTTCACGTCTGGACTGTTTGAAAACAAATCACTCAATAAAATGAAACTCGAAAATTTAAGTGCGATTAGACTTCAGATACTAACTACGCTAATGGATTAGGAATTGGGAAGGTTGAGTTTAGAGGAAGTGAACCCGCATTAGCGTGGAGGGAGAGTGGAAAACCAATTAGGAAAAACCACCCCCAGTTCACCCGACCGAGATTCGAACCTCAACCTCGATCTCCCCGTCCTCGGCAGTCGGGCTCAACACGACTAGCGCGTTAACTACGCCACCGAGGCGGGTCTAACCATATACAAATAGGCTTAGATCGTAAGAACTTATAGTCTAATCAGCCTTAAATGCTTTAGTTTCACCTTTGTGAACCATTTGTTTTCAAACAGTCGTAAGTCATTGCTTGCGCGTTTCTCGAGTTTTTACGCTACGTCACGTGAATCTTGATAATATCGTTTCTTTACGTTACGTAGAACGTTAAATTGATCGTGATCTTCGCATGATTTAGATTGGTCAGTTTGGTCATGTTTGTATCTTCGAAGGGCTCATCCGTAAACCACATAACTGTTTTTCTTACCTTTTTATGACCACACCTGTCCCCCAATGTAGCACCATGCACACATTTAACCGGATACCCCCTCCACCCAAACTGTGTTAGGTAACTTTTCATAACAATAGTTAATGGCATTATTTCTCATGGAAAGTTTTTATAAGAGGGACTCAGATTTAATATATAATATTATATTTAGCACCGGGTCTTACTACCCGTTCGGGTTATAAGCTTAAGTACTAATTACGCTAATGGATTAGGAATTAGGAGGGTTGAATATAGATGAAGTGAATCCGCATTTGCGTGGAGGGAGAGTGGAAAACCATTTAGGAAACCCCTCCTCCCAGTTCACCCGACCGAGATTCGAACCTCGATCTCCCCGTCCTCGGTGGTCTGACTCAACACGACTAGCGCGTTAGCCAACTACGCCACCGAGGCGGGTCAGATTTAATACAAATCCGAATCGTAAGTTTTATATATAAGTATGTTTACTAACGGTGAAAAAATAGATTTTTTTTCCAACATTAGAAAGTTTTACGTTAACAGTGTGATGTAATCAACCTCCCCCGATTTAACACCATGGGGACATTAGAACCCCCCCTTTTCTCCTCTTACAATAGCGCTACGTGGTTTAGGGTTTATGGATAGCCCCCAAAATAAAATTGAAAAAAAAAAATCCATATCTCTATCTACTGCGTTACAAAAGTTTAAGACAACCTCAAGAAGAATCAGTTCGCCTTGAAGCCGAGTTTATCCGCCCAAGACAAGGTATAAAAACCCCTCTGTCTTCTCCTCAAAGAATTCAGTCTGAAAGAGAGGAAGCAGTTAGAGGAGCTAAGGGGAATCAGTGTAATGGCGCCACGGAAACAACTGGGATACCTGCGGCGTGGCGTTAAACTTTCACGAATTCGGAGGGATGAGGATTCAAGACATGTTCCAAGACACGACCAAGGTTGCGATTCGTGTTAGTTATCCCACTCTATGTTTTATTCTTCTTAAAAAAAATAGAAAAAAGAGGTGATATAGAATTATTGAACGTGTGTATTAACGTCATCAAATAAATTAATAGGTTCACTGAAATATATATTATATGTTACACCCCAATAGTGAAACTGCCCATTTCATGAATCGGGCAGTATTTCTGCTCATTCCATTAGCTGGTTTCTTCGCCTGATCATTTCACGAATTGGGCAAAGATTACATTAGCTCCTGGCCGTTTTATGAAATGGGACATATTGTACTGACATTTTTGTTAAGATCTTATATTAAACTAACTCAGCCTAACTTAACATAGCCCTAAATTCTAATAAGATTAAAAGTTAAATTAACTTAAAAGTCCAAACCTGTTAATCGCTTGTCCATTTCACGGACCGGGAGAAAACTCGTCCAGTTTATGAATTTGGAAACTATTGTAACTTCTCAGTTCATGTAATATTACAGTTCATTAAATGGCCAGCACAAGCGCTGCACAATTCATGAACTGACCAAGAGAAGCCAGTTCACGGAATGGGCAGAAATTTGCCAGATTCATGTAATTGGGTTAGTTCACGAATGGGGTGTAACATACACACATGCACGTCTGGTGGCCGGCTTATCCCCTTATGCTCCCCAGCGTTCGGAAGTAATTATGCACTTTAGGATTTAGATTTCGCACACAACTTTCAATCAAAGAAAGTTTTAAGTCAACCAAATAGGTCAAATGAAATTTTTTTTTCTCTCAACAGGAAGTGCATTACCACAATTATTTTAAGGTGGATTGGAAGGGGATGCGATCTGATGTAAAAAAATAATCAATGGCAGTCCATTTTATTGCGTGCGTGACGTCTAAGACCACGCGTTCGCCAAAACGGCTATTATCTAGTTAACCTAAGGATCAAACTCGGAACTTTTACTAAGTTTTTTCACCCGCATTGGTAAGCACAATGGTCTATATGTCAAGATCATTTAGTCTGGTCTTCTGGTGGCGGGGAGCTCGAGTTCGAACCTTGTTAGAATGTTCTGGAGGTGGTTTTGGGTAAATTGTTCCCAGTCGCCCTTAATGCAAATACGAATAAACGTCCTCAAAAATGTTACCTTTCTCATTCCTAATCCATTAGTGTAGTAATCAATGCTTAGAAACGAACGGGTACCAAGACGGGACTAAAAACAATATATTTTTAAAGTTTTAATGTCTATTCCGTGCTTACCCGCCTCGGTGGCGTAGTTGGCTAACGCGCTAGTCGTGTTGAGCTCTACCGCTGAGGACGGGGAGATCGAGGTTCGAATCTCGGTCGGGTGAACTAGGGGTGGTTTTTCCTAAATGGTTTTCCACTCTCCCTCCACGAAAATGCGGGTTCACTTCCTCTAAATTCAACCTTCCCAATTCCTAATCCATTAGTGTAATTAGTAATTAAGCGTATAACCCGAACGGGTAGTAAGACGCGGTGCTAAGTATTATTATTATTAGTATTATTATTCTGTGCTTCTGTCTTCATGTCTTACTAGCCCTTAAGTGAGATTCGCATATTTATATCGATGGGTGGGTAGGATAAGGAAATAAATTAAGAGTAAATTTACCCGCATTTACGTACAGGGAGAGTATTAAGACATTCAGGACTAAGAATATATATACAGCTAGCCGCTAATGCACCCAGATCTCTCCATCACAAGCAAAATATAAAATATGAGACGGATGCCTTTGTCCACATGTCCTCTGGTGCAGGTGGAGTTCTAGTCAAGGAAATTAATCAGTTAACGTAACGACTTTGAGACCAACTTTACTAACTTTATTTATTTGAGGTATTTAACGTGCACTTTAAAATCCGACCGATTATATCAGCACACGATAATTTCTATAAGCGAGAGCGAAAGGGCCTACCAATTTTACCGGGAAAGGTATTTAAACATACCTTAAAGGGTTCTTTTACATGCCACAATCGACATGGGACCAAAGGATTTAATTCCCATCCTAAGGAAGCTGTGCTACGGATTTTTATCGCTCATGAAAAATCTGTCCACCCCGGCTGGGTTTGAACCCACAAACGTAGACTATACTCTGATTCTGGTTGGAAGAACAGTAGAGAAAATTCAAACATATTTCTTTGCGGCCGACATTGACAACATTTATTTATACTAATTGTGTTCTTTTAAAGGTATTAATAATATCTATCAAAAGTGACATCTGCAGATAACGTGACTTTATGTATGAATATATTAAAATGGTTTTAGTAACTTTAGTAACTAACTTCTACTGTTATTCCTACCCAAATCGTACTATAGCTAATAATATGCATGTGGTCATTTCCCATGGCTAAATCTAGCTTCAAAAAACAGTCACTTTCGTATAGATAGTAAATTGAGTGATTTAAATAAGTTATGTTTAATTTTATTACGTGTAATAGACACGATTTTTTTACAATGTTATTACTTTGGATAACCTAATATTGTATTTAACGATTCTTAAGATAAATACCACCAATAATCCAAGCTCAAAGTAGAAAACTTCCCGCCTCTCAGTTATTGTGAAAACAAGTAATACAAGTTGCGTTTCCTCTTGAAACCTTGCCGTTTAATATAGTCAAATTAGACCGTGTTTAACTTATCAGTTATCCATTAGGGGGAAACAAATATGTAGGAGGGGAACGACACAGCCGCCGACCAACCGAAACCTTCAAGTTGCTACGAACGAATGGGGGGACGAAAAACGGAGAACAGCGCGCGAAGTAGATTAAGGACGCAAAACGCGAAACTTCTGGCGATACTTTTAGAAAGGCAATAACAGCAAAGAGAGTGGGGTAAACTTTACAAATTCTTCATAAAAACAAACAACAGCACGGAAAGAGTTTATATTATGATACAGAACAAGCGCAGTATTAAAAGTTGTCGTGAAGTTATATTGAAGTTCATGAAGAGATTCAAAAAGGTTGTCACTCAAGAAAATACCACATGAAGTGTTCCAAAAGCAATCTATTCGTGTTTATTTGTTTTCTTGGCGAAACTTTTGTGATATGCAATTACTTTTATTTTTTTCAAAGACTTAACTGGAGTATTATAATTTTATAAATTACAAACAGGTTTATTTTAAGTATACTAATGATGGAGGATATATTTTATAATTAAATGTCAAATAGCATTACTTGACTTGGGCAGGTTAAAAGTTAGCTATGGCGTATATAATTTTACATTTTCGTTTCTAGTCGTCATTAAATGTTTTGCACATTTTACCTTTAACTTTTTCTGGACCCATAAAGTACCATAATGACAATGAACTTGCTTAAAACATTTATCGTAAAAACATGTACCCATTTATTTCAATATTTAAAACTATATTTTAAAATTCCATAAGTGGTGTTGGAATTGTATTCAGGTGGACTGGACGCGGTTTTTTTTCTCGATCAAATTAAAGTACAATTTTGGGATTCAGACAAGCGGCGGACAATCTAGACTTTTAATTATACTTCTATGGGATAGAACGAATCCGGACTTACTCTTTGACGGAACTAAGTCTAGTTATGAAAGCTGTCCCCCCCCTTGCATGTGGTGGAGTCGTAATCTTACGGCGACATTTCGATCGATGATGGATGGATCTTATATTTCTCTTTAACCATCCAGAAAACTGCTTCAGGGGCCGAATGGTCTAAGAAGTCACTCTTTTGTTTGATTGGCTTGCTGAAAACCGGGAGATCGGGGTTACAATCCCGGTCGATATATTGTGGGTGAGTCCGACACCTTATCTCAGTCGGTGGCGTGTCTGTCTCACAGTGATTAATTAAAGGCCGGGGGCTGGGTGTTGTGTCCGTTCTAGATTTAAGTTAGTTTGTAAGTCATGTGCTGATATAATCAGTCAGTTCAGAAAGGGTGCGTTAAATTAAGAGAATTCATCATAGCAGGCCCAACTCAGTACCTGGCTCGCATCTGCGTTTGTGTGCGCGCGCGAGGTATTGGGGGTAAAAGGGAAAAGAAAAGACCAAGATATGTCAGAAATGTGTGCAGTGCATTCGAATTTGAATGAATACTCGAAATTTTCCGCGGTGACGATGGGGGACAAAGCAACAAAGTTTCTTGTTAATAATTACAATATGTGTCCATTATTAGAGAATGAAGATTAGTGAACAGTTTTTTTCTGTTAAGCCGTTCTAAAATGGTCAAAACACAGCATTTTTAATTCAGTTTTTATACTAAATATAATTTCATATTTCAACAATGTTCTGTATTAGGAACATTCCATTAATGTTGAATCGGACATGATCCACGTGCAATAGTGTTCGTGTAAATTTAGGATGTCTAGCCGAATGTATCACAGAGTTGATGGGCATGGGATGCACGCTCTTAAATACACCAAATATATCAAATGAAAACACTGAGGGTGGTTTTTACTGAATGGTTTCTCAATCTCCTTTCAAGCAAATGCGGGTATACTACCTCTAAAATGTTTCGTTCCTCAAACCTGCCCCATTAGTGCTCAAACCTGCCCCATTAGTGCTCAAACCTGCCCCATTAGAGTCGTTATCATATTTGCATACAACCTGAACAGGTAGCGAGACGCGGCGATAACAAAAAAAAAACTATCCAGAATTATGTCCACCATCCAAGATTTTTAAGTATATCTTGTTTATATGAATGTTAAAAAAAATGAAAATAAGGTTTCAAGATCAACCGAGCTATCTTTAAAATAAACATGGTTAGGATTTGTGTTTATTTGGAAAAAAAAAAGTTCGTTATCTAAGAAAGTGCAAACAGTTTCCCAATAATTTTAAAAAAAAACATTCAAAACGCGCTTGTAATAAATTCAAAGGCTTAATTTATTTTTATTATTGCTCAATATAGTAATTTTAAGATAAGGATTTATAAATACACACTCGCTTGGACTATATATAACAACACGACTAGGGTAGGGATGTGTAAAGTAGAATTTAGATGGAATGTAGTCGCATTTGCGTGGATGGATAGTGGGAAACAGTTTAGGAAAACCTACACAACAATTTATGCTACACTATTTTTTTTAAGTGCAACGTCCTGTTCAGGTTATACGCCTATGTGTTAGTTACACTAATGGGTTAGGGATTAAGACGGCTTAATTTAGAGGAAATTCACCCGCATTTGCGTGGCGGGAGGGTGGAAAACCAGTTAGGAAAACTACCCTCAGTGCACCCAACCGGGATCGAGCCCCAATCTCCCTGTCGTCGGTATTCTAGTCCAACACAAGATTAGAACATTAGACCACGTGGCCACCGAAGCGGGTCGCTACACTATTCATAGTGTGTGTAAGCGATATGAAACTGTGTTACTAGAGAGTACAGCCATGTCGGGAAGTAGTTTCCAAAAGAGCAACTGCAGATATGCGATGCTTAAGGTTCACCTGCTAGGCATAATAAAAAAATCTATAGGCACTGTAACATAATAGGCCTTTCCTTGGTAAATTTTAAGTGTAAGCCTACATATTATTCAAATACGAGCACATGGATTTGAAATATTATCCAAGAATGCCGTATTTCCTAACGTTTATTTGATATAAACAAACACGGCATATTAACATTGTACAATTATAAGAGGACATGGTAGTATATAAATAAAAAAAGGAAGGTATTATATTGGACATTTACCAGTGTGGGTTAGTAAATCCTTTCAATTTTCGTCGTGATGGATACAATTATTTACAAAATGTGTTTCACGTACGGATGCCATTGTCTTGGTTATGTTCAAGCTGGCGCCCCTAGTAGCAATCAGGAGAAATAGCCTGTGAAAGAGAAGATAATATTGACCAAACAAAAGAGAGGGCGTCTTGTTGACATTTAAATGCCGCTAGGTTTGAATTTCATAATCCGTCAATTTAAAATTAAAAGTTTATATCGATTCTATTTTATTTTCAGACTATTTTCGCTTTTTCATTATTATTTATTATCTCTCCATTTTATTATCATCGGTTTAAAATTGAGTTTTGGGAGTGGTTTTTTTTTTGTAAGAGCTCACCTCTTCAACTCCAGTATGGAACGTTTTTGAATTATTCCCGGTGGAAGTTAGCTGGCCCCAATTCGAATTTTGATTTAGGTTATTTATCTTGGCGTCGTTTAAGGATGTCTTAAATCCACAGTTGTAAATTTTACCACAAGAGCAAATATTATCAAAATGTTATTAAAGTGCAAGTTTTATTTGTCAAGTTACCCCTGTATCCAAACCTGGACTGGGAATGTTTGTGATGGAAGTTCTTAAATATTAACTGTATTATGAAGATTTTTATTTTTCAAAAATGCTCTACAATATATTTTTGAACAGAAGACCAACTCAATGGGTGAATGTTTATATTTTTTATATGAGATGTGCCCAATTCAAACCACACGAGAATATATATTAGTCTTAAATATTCTACAAAAAACTGAACTACCATTATCAAAGCTATTTTTATACATTATGATATTAACAAGTTTATATTATTTAATGATTTTCCTTTTATCAACTTTAATTATCATGATTCAGCCATTGATAAACTCATAATATTTTGTTCTTAAAATCTCAAGAATATAATCTCTTTCAATACTAATTATTTAATGTATATAATTAGGAGCATAATACATTTTGGCTTATTTGAAAAACAAAATTTATTTTTACTGATTGCATTTAATATTTCTTTCGATAAGGTTTTCTTCATCGATAAGTGAACAATGTTTCCAGATTTAAAATTTAATATAAAAAATTTAGGAATTTTTTTATTATTTTTACATTTCAAGTATATTTATGTGACCTTATAACTGTATTTATTGGAGCTCCACAGGCAGGTAATGATACTTAACCAAAATTACATGAATTATCCGACAAAAGATGTATTTTTTAAATTTCATGTCCATCCTCCTATATTTATCGCATTGATATTGAAGTGTTTATTTACGTGTTTCCCCTAAGTATTGTTGCTGTCCAACTACCAGTGATAGTCATAGGACCGTATGAAAGAACTTGAATAAAGTCGATACTAAGGGCCAGTTTCATAGTCAGATTTATTACGCCTCAAGTGCGGCGCTATACTAAATACAAGACGTCACCTACCTGAAATTGAATGGAATAGGCCAGTTTCATATGCGTACAAAATGTGACTATGAAACTGGCCCTTAGTGTAGCGTGGGTTCGCTTGAGTCATCATAGGTTATAAGGGGGAGCGATTGTGTGTTCGGGACCACACTATCAGTCCACTAAGAATTCACTAACGTTCTTGAATACCACCCATAATGTTTCAAGTTGCTATGGCAACCAGGTAAGCTCAGTGAGTGTTTTCTTGACATACAAAAATACTCAGTAGTCTGGAGATTGTAAAGAGTTTCGAGCACCTGAGAAATACTTTTATTTCAACACCCCCACCCCCTTTTATTAATAAGTCGAGCTAATATTATATTATATTTATCAAGGAAGCCGTGAGAGCTTTTTTTTTAATTTATTTACAAGAAGATTTAACAACACATTACTTAATGGGACGATCTTAACACGGAACCCAAAACCAGCAAAGAAGCACGTAGTCTAATTTAACGTAAGAAGATAACTCTGTGCGGTGCATAAAGTGAAAGAATTTCCCCCCTTTCCTACACGATGTCCAAACAGCCCCTATCCAACCAAGGGAGGAAGCTGTGCGAAGCTTATATCTCCCAACACAAGCTGCAAAGTTCTCTCTCTCTCGCGTTTTAAAATAATTATCCAGAATCAAAGCGTTCGAGAGAGAAAAAAAAAGAGCGATGAGTATGAAAGGGAGAGGATTCTAGGTGCCATTTAGGTAGAGTGTGTTCTCGGTTAGATAGGCGAGCGATAAAATTCAATAAACTTGTAAGCGCCATAGTCTACGTCACCAGGCTAATGCAAGATAAATTTATTTTTAAAATGGTTGGTTGTTCTACTCTTGTTTTTTACTTTTTCATAAAAGTTAGCTTAAAAAAAGCGTGTAGCGTATTTTACCGTGAGAGATGCAGTATTTAGTTACGTCACCGTGTATGTTGTCTAAACGTCATAGCCTCAATGAGATCATGTGATAATTGCGATTATAAAGATGTGGAGCCGATAGAAATCTTAAAACAAACTTGATTAAAAATTTAAGATATTTGAGAACTAGCAGCAAGCTCTCTTCTTTACCTTGAAATAACAAATTTCGTGGTATTCTTTTCCTCTATTTCGTGTTCACATGATAAATTGTGGTTGTAGGTGAAGGGCGAAAGGGAGTGCAAGCTTTAGACAGAATATAGAAGTTGTTCCAGAAAACGACACAGACAATTGTATTTTAAGACGTGTGGCCTGACAGTGATTGATACTTCCTCGCTGATACAGAAACTGACAGTTGCAACTATAAATGATTTCAAGTCGTAGGAAAGGGTGACCTGGCGGTCTTAGGGGTAAGGTGTCGGACTTCTGTGTTGGGGGTCCGGGGTTCAATCCTCGGTCCCGGTACAGATTTATCCGATTGCCAAACCCTTCCTAAGTAAGTGCGTGTAACCTGAACGGGTAGTAAGACGTGGTGCTAATAATAATAATAATAATAATAATAATAATTTAAAATAATAATAATACATACTAATAATAAAAGAAGCGTGTTCATGCATGAACTTCCATTATGTTCAGTATATATTTTTTCGCTCTCAGTATTCTGAGCACGGACCCCAATATCCGAATGTAACCAAGCGCTACAACAAGAAAATATGACAAAACGACACTTGAAAATAGTGCCGCACGTGACTTCTAAATTCCACTCAGGTTTACAGAAGCAGGGGTGACCACGGTTAAGGGTTAAAATACTGAAATACTGTCGAGAGTCACTTGTAAATTCCACTCAGGTCCACAGGAGCAGGGGTGACCAAAGTGAAGGGTTGAAATACTGTCGAGAGAGACTTGTAAATTCCAATCAGGTTTACAGGAGCAGGGTTGACCACAGTGGAGGGTTAAAATAGTGTCGAGCGTGACTTCTAAATTTCATTCAAGTTTACAGAAGCAGGGGTGACCACCGTGAAGGGTTAAAATAGTGTCACGCGTGACTTCTAAATTCCACCCAGATTTACAGGGGCCGAGGAGGATCAAAATACTGTAAGGCGTGACTGTTGAGTTTCTCTCAGATTCACGTGGGCAAGGTAATACGTTTAAAATTAAGATAGTATATTTTTAAAACATAAACTCAAATATCACGTTTTACAAACTAACTAGACCTAGAAAAGCACTCTTAACAAAAAAAAAAAAACCCTAGACCTTAAACGAGATCAAGATAAAAAATAATTGTACTAGTTATGCTAATGGGTTAGGTATTTAAAAGGTTGAATTTTGAGGAAGTGTACCCACATTTGCATGAAGGGAGAGTGGAAAACCATTAAGGGAAAAAACCTCAGTACACCAGACCAGGATCGAACCACGATCTCCCTGCCATCGGCAGTCTATTTCGAGTGTGATGCCTTAGACCATAGGCACCAAAAAGGATTTAAGGGATTATCTCTTCTTTTAAACTGTAATTACATAAATATAATATACAATATCTCTCTCTCTCTCTCTATATATATATATATATGTATATATATATATGTTAGAGTGTATTTTGAGAAAATCTATTTTTTTCTCTTTTTACCTTTTAGTAAACCAACTCTTAATTTTAGGGTTAGACATTTAAATCCAAAAACCTCTCGGGAAAAACCTTTTAGAAAACTTAGATACCAGGTTTTAGCCCGATATATAAAAATATTTCGGCTCTAGTCCAAGATACAGAAAGATGGCAACCCAAAAACCACTTTTCAGGTTTCTGGGGGTCATGAAACCTCAAAATTCATCATCATTCAATTTTTTTTATGATTACAATAATTCTCTTCGAGCGGTCTAGAGAAGGTAAAAAAGTAAAACGTATACACTGATTTTGGTAGATGTTTTTTTACCCTACCAAAATCCTGCTTTTGGCTAATATAGCTTGTAAATAAAACTACCCTCGAAAAAATAAAACTCCAGAGGGAGCTTACTTTTAGTAGTTTTGTTCAATTCGATATATAAACAAGTGTGGTATAAGTTCGACTAGTGCCAAGAATAATTTGGTATCCTTTAAAGACAAGTTGTCTGACCTTGTGGTGGCTGGAAAGATTAGTACTTACTTTTTCTTGGGGAAATTATTGTAATCGTAAACATTTTATACCTCGAGATGACGATTAATGTTGATTTTTTTTGTACCCTCAAAATTAAAACCCTCGAAATTATTTTAGATGGTGACGTTATTCGTGCCTTCAATCTTAAAAAAAAAACTCTAGATTACGATACATTTTGATGTTTCAGTACCTTCAAACTTAAAAAACCCTCAAAATTACGATGGATGTTGACGTGTTTTAAGTGCCCTCAAACTTGAAATAAAAAAAATCGAGATTTTTATGTATGTTGACGTTTTATGTGCCCCAAAACTTAAAAACCTCGAGATTACGATGGATGTTGACGTTTTATGTGCTCCCCAAACTTAAAAACCTTAAGATTACGATGGATGTTGATGTTTTATGTGCCCCCAAACTTAAAAACCTTGAGATTACGATGGATGTTGACGTTTTATGTGTCCCCAAACTTAAAAACCTCGAGATTACGATGGATGTTGACGTTTTAAGTGACCCAAAACTTTAAAAACCTTGATATTACGATGGATGTTGACGTTTTAAGTGCCTCCAAACTCAAAAAAGTGGATCTTACAATTCTGTATTTCTGTCTGTATCCGTGACTACATTCTAAATTTATAATTTGGGCCTGGTTACAGTATTGTGATTATATCATTATAATTTTTGGTGATATCATATACGGAATAGGAAAATGTATATTACGTTTAAAAATTTAATAAATCGTAAGCACACAAATTATAAATATATGGAGGAAGAAAAATAATCAACATTTTTGTACATACAAATAATAATAATAATGGCGCGTCTGGATTACATCAATCTGTAGTTTAGTCTGCGGAAAGACTAACTAGTACTAATGCACCGTTGCTCAGGGGACGCCCGAATGTACTAGTCGTACTCTCTTTACATGATGGCTCTTTCCATGTCCCGATGAGGATAGAGGATGGTGATAGTGATTATAACGGGGCGAGGCCAATGAAGATCTTAAACTAACTTAAGCCTAACTAAACAAACACTCTGTGACCATGATTTTTTTTTTTCAGAAAAATCACTTGGAACCAGCCATGAATCGATTCCGGGATTACTGTGCCTCGAGGCCGGTTTACAAATATGTACTTATAAACATGATATTCAGATAAAATTCCTTGTTAGTTCTTTCGATACCAATAACTGCCGTTATCGATATTTTTTAATCCGATACCGCATAGCTATTCACCGCCACAGAGCACACGATACCTTCCTACGTCGGCAACTTTATCTTGCGGCTACCCCTTGTTCTCAGACATCCCCGCGGAGCGGCAACGCAGCGCAAGAAACGGGGTAAAACATTCCCGGCTCAAAATTTACGGCCCACATGAAAAAAAAAAAGGAAATTGGGGAGGGATGTGAGCGGCAAAGACGGGAGAAAAAAAACGACACATTCGTACCTACTCGAGGGTGCACTCTATCCACCATCCCCCGCCACTTACACGGTGCCACGTGTACGAGGGGAGGAAAGGGGAGAGGGGGGAGAAACAGACAGCCACCACCGGCATCCCTTCGGTAGGCGCTAGCTAGCTGCGGCTGATTTATTTACCTCATCAAGGGGCGACGCGCTCCCACCCGCTCCTATCTACATGGATTTCTACTCTTCTTTTGACGACGCCATCCGACGGTGTCGCGAGGGATGAACACCGACCGGGTCGCGCGCCTGTCTCCGTCGAGAGACCGACGCGCGCGCGCCCAACGTACAAATAAAGAGTCGCACAAAAATTCGCAACCTGGGTCGACGCTCATCACAGGTGTCTCAGGGGGGAAAGGGGGGGATAGAGATATCGAATAAAATGTATTAAAATCATTATTACCTGCATCGGTAGCCGCATGGTCGGAGGCGTTAATCCCGTGGTGGACTATACTGCCGATGACATGGCTCGGGTGTATTGAGAGTGGTTTTTCCAAAATGATTGTCCACTTGCCATGCAAATGCGGGTACATTTCCTTTGAATTCAACCTTCCTCATTCCTAACTCATTACATTACATGACAACAATTCCCGCACGAACTACTTCTCTAGACATTTCGACTCCTACTAGTTTACTAGCTTCACTTATTACACAGGGCGATTTTACTAGCCAGAGGATCAACTAGCTAGCGAGTAACTTGTAAAGTCGACCGGTGTTTAACTTTACTCGCTGGGGTAGAGCGAGCGGCGAGTTTACTAGCGATTACATTCGGCGAGTTAAATAAGAGCTAGTAGCTAGTAATCTTGCCCTGTGTAATCGACCCTTTAATTAATCATATTGAAAATAAAATAACACCACGTAAACAATACTGAGTACACTAAAATGACCTGATAAACTATATGTATGTAACCTCAAATAAACAATATCATCTTGAAATTAAAATAGTTCAACAACACATAAACAATACTGAATATACTAATAAAATTACTTAATAAACGATGGTTAGCTGAGGCCACACTAATAAACAATAGCATAGATCATGCAATAACAAACAACGTTTCCAGCAACACCAACCACTGCAAGCGAAAATTCTCACTAGATTGGTTCAAGTCCAAAACTTGTTATATATTTCGTATTTATTGTCGAAACTGCCTCCTTCTTGCACCAATGGATTCAGTTTTTTTTTTAATTTAGTACACATATTATCTGGAATTCGACCAAAAATGGAGCTGCACCCTTCTTACTGCAAGGTCCTCAATTTGAGAATGGCTTTCTTCATTATTTATTGACACTTCACTAAAAGCTTGTCCCGATATGAACTTTATAATAATGGACTTTGGATGGTAAGTTAAACAATGTGTATTTTTAGCAAATCTAATACTTTGTATTTTAATAGATTATTATAATACAGAAATTGCCATAATGGCCCACGTGTTCTTCCACACTTCTAATCTCCGTCAGAACCCAAAGTTAACAATCCAGAAGAAA
>CABFWO010005861.1:0-41572 GCA_902155825.1 Timema genevievae | reverse complement strand
TTATTATTATTATTATTATTATTATTATTATTATTATTATTATTATACCTATAGATTTTTAGGCCATGCCAAAAATTTAGTTCTGACCCTTAGCTCAGTAGACAAACACGCTACCAACTTTGTGAAAGTTTGTAGGTTTATTAAAAATTAAAATAAAGCTTGTATTTGAAATATATTTTTATAAAAGCTATAGTTTCTGAGCTATAAGCAAATATTTACTTAAAAGGAGGTATGAGAAATGGGGAATTAATTGTTATTATTTTTTTTTTCCTTTTTTCCCTCAATGTTCCTGTAACAATATATATTACTTCATTAATGCTATTTGGTAGAATGTGTGTTTTTATTTTTTCCATTTTTTTTCTGCAACAATGTATATTATTTTGTATTCACACATCATACGAGTTTTAAATAATGCTCTCATTTTGAGGTGCAACGTATACTNAGTTTTAAATAATGCTCTCATTTTGAGGTGCAACGTATACTTTTTTTTTTAAATGTGGCCCTCTGAGTATTTTTTATGTCCAATGTATGATCATACGAGTTTGACATGCTTGTTCAAGACGGTATCTATTTCCGCAGTCAGTGTCTGCCAGACCATCTCCTGGCTGGGAAGATGGCTACTATACATTCCAGCAGTGTCTGTGTGTATATGTCCTTGCCGGATAGTAGAACCCTAGTCCTGTATCTCAATCCTCCTCCTGACTTGTAATTTAACTGTCAGGAGGAGTCCTACGTGACGCAGCCGTGACGAAGCCGTGCCGCTGTTGGTTTCTATTAGTGGGATCCGTCGGGAGTTGATCTTCTGACAACGAGAGGAGGAACCTCTCTTTATTTTTGTTTCGAGGATAAGGGACAAAACTTCTAGCTCTGGGTGACGTACCTTAGTTAGCTCTGCCTGATGGACAATTTGGATTACACCCCCTCCCAACACTAGATTCAATCTGGTTTTTTTTTTAGCACCACGTCTTACTATCCGTTTGGGTTATAAGCTTATGTATTAATTATGCTAATCGTTTTAAGTATAAGGGTTTTTATTAATAAGAAGTGCATCCACATTTGCGTAGAGAAAGAGTGGAATTTTTTTTTAAACCACCCTCAGTATACCCGACTGAGATTCGAACCTCAATCTCTCCATCATCAGCAGTCTAATCTGTGAGAGTAGCGCCTTAAACCATGCGGCCAACGAAGCGGGTAGTTCAGCGTAGTTCAAGAGGAGTTAACTCTCTTCTTACTAAGTCCACTTTCACAGATGTATGTCAACAAAATGAGTTCAGCTGTGGGAATTATTAGGGGTATATGAGGGTCACTTTTTAAATGTGAAGCAAAGCTTGAAATAAGTGAAGTCGAAGCTGAAGTCAAAGATAAGGTTTGTGTTGTTGTCACATAACACTATTTTTAAGTTTTAAATGATCCACTGAGTGCATCTTGGTAAAGATTATTATTATTATTATTATTATTATTATTATTATTATTATTATTATTATTATTAGCACCGCGTCTTACTACCCGTTCGGGTTATACACACGCTAATGTGTAATGGTAGGGTGATTGTGAGATGAAATGGAGGACTTACAGTTTAACGTGGAATCCGAACCACGGTGGAGGCCTGGCATTCCTCACATTCACAAGTTGTGATTAATACACGTCTTGTCAGAGGTGAAGGAAGGGTTTGGCAATCAGATAAATCTGTGCCGGGACAGAGGATTGAACCCCGGACCCCCAGCAAAGAAGTCTGACACCTTACCACCTAGACCGCCAGGTCACCTCTTGGCAAAGAGAAATGCTTAGAGAAAGAACAAAGTCCACTATATTATTTTATGCTGACATACCTGAATTTATCTTTGCTTACGTTATAAATGTCATTTATCACCAGTCGGTGTTAAAATACTGTTTACTAGCTGTTACAAAAATAATTGTATGTTGAAATATGTCATATTTAGAGATATATTTCATATGTACACAATATATTTAATTTTCTTTCTTCCTTCATAATGTTTCTAAGTTTCGAAGGTTATTTTAGGTGTCGAAGTCGACGTGAAGGAGATTTGACCTTCAACTTGGACATCCTAAAGCTTTGTACACTCCTAGAAATTAATATTACAACATACATAAAAGTTTTTTCTGAAAGAGAAAACAAATATATACATACATGAAAATATATAGCATCATTTAACTTAATATTGGAGTCAAAAAACGTAAAAGAAGTTTTCCCTGTACAGTTGTTGTCTTTTGGCATGTATAGGTGCATGTGAACACTCTACAAGTCGCAGCTTGCATTAAATCGAGCCTAATCTTTTTGAATCGCCTTCGTATCTCATTATAATAGAACCCTATTGAGAATCTTCCCTAATTGGATAATCTTAAGTAAAATTTCTCTTCAAAGTGCAGCTTTTAACCTGAAAAAGATCTTCAACAGTGATAAGCAATTTTGATTTTGCTACGTGCTTTTTTTTAACTTCAAATTCCATCAAAATCTTGAGACTATTAATTGTTTAGATTACAGCTGTGGAACAAAACCAACCAGAAGCAGATCCATTTTAAGATCAGACAGTGAAAGGGGATATGGCTTGGTCACAGTCTCTGTAGAGACCAGAATAATATCTCAAGAGAAGCTCTGGACTATGAACAAGGATCACTTGGTTACACTCTCTATAGAGATCAGGATAACATCTGGATCACTTGGTTACACTCTCTGTAGAGACCAGGATAACGTCTCAAGAGAAGCTCTGGACTAGGAACAAGGACAGGACAGTTACGTTGGGGCAAGACACAGATGACTTGATGGAGGACCGTGTATGAAGACAAAAAGTCGTTGAATAAACCCAAAAGTGTGACATAGAATAAACTTGAGTTGCAAAGTTTTGTTGCGGCCCTATGCTCCACATAAATAGCTAAAGTAATTTCCAACACATTACGTTACAATACTTTCTCAATAGGAGAATGTGAAAGAACTTTACACTCTGATCAATGAAGAGGTTAGGTCGGATAAAGGTGGCATCTAAGCGAGAAGAAAGAATGAGTATCGCGTGCAGAGTTTCGTTCAACAAACAACTTGTTATTACCCATGATAGCTTTCGGGGTGTTTCGCGTGTTGTAACAGGAGACAGCACTTACTGTAAAGAAGACGATCATTACCAGCAAACAATGATAGTTTCAAGAGAGCTTGCGTGCCAAAAGGAGATAACCATAGACTTGATGATGCTTAGTGTTTGGGAACAGATTTCAATACTACACATGTGTATGGTAAAACATTTAATTTCATTTTATTAAAAAACATCCCCGTGGTGTACTGGTCAATGCACCTGGTTATGAGTCTAGGAATCCCGTGTTAGATTCCAGGCTGGTACCGTAGGTAGTTTTTCCCAAAAAGAGAATTAATGGTTTGATTAATTATGCTTATGTTTTGTTTTAGAGCACCCACTGGTTCCACACTCTCATACTATCACTCTCATACTCACTATCACCATCATACTCAGTATTACCCTCATACTCACTATCACCATCATACTCAGTATTACCCTCATACTCACTATCACCATCATACTCTCTATCACCATCATACTCACTATCACCATCACCTCATCACATCAGGACATGTAAAGATCCTCCACAGAAAGGATGTACTATTAGTACATTCAGACGTCCCCTGGACAACGGTACATTAGTACTGGATAATATTTACACTACTGGGCTACGAGGGATGTAGTACAGACATGCAATATTATTATTATTTCATTAAAAAAATTAAAGTGTGTATTTTCGAATAAAGCCCTTAGAGTAGTTTTCTGAAAATTCTTGATTTTTAAAAAACAGACTTCTTAATTTTAGATCTAGAGTTGAAATCGCAATTTATTTAGAGTAATTTAAACTAAATTTGTCTAACCGTTTTGGCTGTGGCACAAGGTGCATAGAGTTATTACCAAGAAAACCCTTAGCCATTTTCTAGGAATAAATATTTTTCTACTATATCTCACTATACATTTTGGCTATTAATATTATTATAAATATTATTATCATTATTAGGTGTTCCGTCTTACGACAGGTCCATCCCTTTTGTCAGTGAACTTGTACAGCCAATGCACCCTGCCTTCTACCTCCTTCTTCAGCTGCCAGGATTATCATATTTCCGTCAATTCATCCCCTATTGGAATCCCACTTATTCCTAAATTCTTCTTTCTCCCAACCTTTCCTTCTATGACGTCATGCAAAATACAGTTCCTTCTAAGGGTGTGCGCTTCTTAGGTCTTATACCAATACATATTATTACGCTAATAATTAATGAATGAATAAGATTAAATGTATCTAAATTTGATTGGCGGGACATTAAAAAACCATAAAATTGAGGAAAAAACATCATTATTTCACCAGGCCGGGATTTGAATCTTAATCTCCCGTATAGAAACTAAACTTAGACTAGGTTTACGTTTGGTCTACGTGACCATCAATGAGAGAAAAAACTTAATTAGAAATAAAATTCGGTTAATTATTCACACATATCTCGTTGTTTTATTTAGCGTCAAATACCATAATGTATTTTTTTTGTACCTTTTCTTTTATATTTCATTTGATAAAGATGTAAAAAAAAGTTTTATGGAGTAGTTTAGTTTATTTGTATTACTAATAATAAATTCATACCACGTAAGTCCATTAAATAAACCTGAATCAGAAAAATGAGGGTATAACAAATTGTAAAGTAATTATGAACCAGCCAAAGAAGGTGTTAGTTCAACAAACAAAAGCAACAATCAATCAGTTTGACACATGCTCTTTGAAACCACCGAGGATTGTGCCTCAGCAACACCACTGAACACTAAGCCTGTATACGTGTTAATTCATATTCATTAGCATACATATTGATGGGGTAATGGGAAGTTAGGAAACTGGGATGAAGAGTGTACTAAAGGTTGATTTCAATGGCTGGATGATGGCTGTGTTACTTGAGCAAGATCATCTCTTAACTAATAATTTACCTTAGCAGCGCGTTTTACTACCTGTTCAGGGTATACAAGTAAGGACTAATTATGATAGTGACTTAGGGATGAAGAATGTTGAATACAAAGAAAGTGTGTCTTCATTTGCTTCCCTATCCTTGCATACTCCCTTCTCTTCAATCCATCCTCACTAACTTTCTCCACACTTCCCTAGCCTTGAACTCCTGTCAATGTAAATCATGTCTTATACTAGATGCAAACGTTATACCTTGCGCCCACCGGTGCAGGTGTAATATTATTAGAACTTTATGACATTCTGTAGACTAGGCACATAGATAACGGTAGTAAGGGTAGGGGGAAGAATTGTTTAACATAAAATACTGTTGATTATTTGTAAGATAATTGATCCAAAAAGAGTTAGAGATAAATAAGAGTGGAGGAGGTTTCATAATGATGAGTTATATACCCGTTTCTCATCACCAAACATAGTTAAGATAGTCAAAAATCGCAGGTTACGGTGGGCAGGACTTGCAGTGTGAATGGGAGAATCTAGAACCTTTTTAAAGGTATTGAATGGCAAACCCAATCGGTAGAGACCACTGGGAAGATCTAGACGCAGATGTGAGGATAACATTTGGATAGACCTGAAAGAGATAGGGTGTAATAAGATGGACTAGATAGAACTAGCTCAATATAGGGATAGGGTGTAATGAGGTGGACTGGATATAACTAGCTCAAGATAGAGATAGGATGTAATGAGGTAGACTGGATAGAACTAACTCAAGATAGGGCTAGTGTGTATTGAGGTGGACTGGATAGAACTAGCTCAAGATAAAGATAGGGTGTAATGAGGTAGACTGGATAGAACTAGCTCAATAAAGTAATATATTGTATACTTTTCTAAGTGTGATAAAGAACTTACGAGCTCCCAATGCCAGATTGTAAGTAAGTATATATTTAATTTAAATTAAATGTAAGTATATATTTAATTTAAATTAAATCTCACTTTTTCAAGATATTTGATATAAAATATAGATATTAATATAATTATAAATACTTAAATTACTATAATATTATTTATGAATGATTGTAATATATTCTGTATTCAAAGTAACTTGGCTTGCCAGAATCAGACAGTCATTTAGACTATTGTGTTTCGGTGCTAGCTGGCTACTTTCCTTTCTTGCTACGGTACGTAATGGATCACACATCGTTATACTTGTTTTTCCATTTTAAAAAAAATGGAAAACGACGTTTTCTTATCACACTATTCAAGGATTGGCTGAGTGCTTGTTTTCCCTCTTCTACAATTGAAATTGAATCATAGCTATCTGTCTGGCTATAGATATTCTTTTCTCACAATAATATTTATGATGTGAATTGACCACCTTCCCGTTATACTATCGATTGTTTATGTTCTCTCTGATAATTCAATTGACCAGATAGTGGAGTACTTTATCAAGATTGAATATCGTTACGCAGCTATCGACAAAAATATTGTTGGCAAACAACGTCAAGCACCAACAATCTCATTTAGACTGGAGTGTATAGATTTTATATATTTGTTGTGTTTTTTTAGCTTGTGTACTAATTAAGCTAATGGTTCTAGTAATTATGAATGTTATATTTTGAAGAAATACACATGCATTTGCGTGAAGGGAGGGTAAAAAAATTTTTTGGAAAAATTACCCTCAATACATCCGAGCGAGGATCGAATCTTGATCTCTCCATCATTAACAGTCTAATCGTTTGTGATCTGTGTTAATTGATCATAAGAATAATATTTTTCACTTTCAAGTAGTTTCATTTGATAAATTGTTTTTAACTTTTAATTTTTCTTGACCCTTTGAAAAGAGAACTATTGTGATCGTAAAAAAAAAAAAAAAAAAGAGCTCAAGATTTTGATAAATGTTGAAGTTTCATGACCTGAAAAAAAAAGGGGGGGATTTTCGCAATGCCGTTTGTCTATGTCTGTGTGTCTGTATTTTGTCTTAGAGCCGAAACCATTTTACTGATCGGGCTAAAACTTGGTATTTATGGTGACGATGTAATTTTTTTAAGTGTTCGACTGAAAATTACCACGAGCTCAACTTGTTACCACCTGCCTCGGTGGCGTAGTTGGAAAATAACCCGCCAATCGTGTTGAGCTAGACCACCAAGGACGGGGAGATTGAGGTTCGAATCTCGGTCAGGTGAACTGTGGGTGCCTCTTCCTAAATGGTTCTCCACTATCCCTCCACGTCAATGCGGGTTCACTTCCTCTAAATTTAACCTTCCTAAATCCTAATCCATTAGTGTAATTAGTACTTAAGCGTGCAACCCGAACGGGTAGTAAGAATAATAAATAGTAAATAATAAAAACTTGTTACCCACCACTGCGTTAGACTATGCAACCAGCGACGCAGGTTTGAGGAATGTAACTGTAAAATAAGTTGTTTTTTAAGTGCTTCAAGTCTTATTGTCAACTCGTATCATAATCTGCCGACTAATCCGAGAATATAGGAAGATAAGGGTAAATTTTTACGTAAGCGAGCAAGTATTTATTTGGAGAGAGAATGGGAAACCATTATTAAATAAATAATATGTACACCCGGCCTGGAATTAACCCTGAGCCTCTCGGGTAAAAGTGAAGCGAGCTAGCCATTGATCTAAATCAGGTGATATCTGATTATGAACGTGAAAATATTTGTTCACTGTAAGTTGCAACTATTTGTAAATGTAATTATCTTGTAAACACTTACTAGAACGCTCTTGCGCTGGTAATCAATTAACTGCGGTTTAATGTTTGGGGTCTGTCGGAACGGAATAGAGAAAGTAGATGTATTAAATTAAACAAACATCTATGGTCTCACGGTCCAAGGTATACATCTGGTGATAGAGTGGGTTGCCAATACCGTTCAACTGGCCACATGGTCTAACGCGCTACACTAAAGAAGACTGATGGTGAGGAGTACGAGGTTTGAATCTCGGTTGGATGTACCGAGTGTGGTTTTTTCTAAATGGTTTTCCATTCTCCCTCTACGCAAATGTGGTTACACTTCCTATAAATATAACTTTTCTAATCCCTAAAACCATTAGTGTAATTAGTGCATAAGCGTATAACCCGAACGGGTAGTAAGACGTGGTGCTAAAAAAATCCCGGCTAAGGTGTACTGGAAGTGGTTTTTAATAACTGGTTTAATTTTCTCCCCTAATTTTATTTCTAAATTCTACGTTCCTCACCTCTGATCCCATTAGTATAAATATGTGGATAGTTCAGGTGATGGTAAGAAGACTTACAAACACATAAACCTGCAAACTAAGTCACCTTTTGATAAATTAGTATTTCACAAAGTTTAAAACCTATTAAAGGAGCAGCAAATAAGAAACCTGAATTTGCTAACTATATATTCATCCTTACAAAGCTGGTCATTTAATGATCGTATGGTAGCCTACGTAATAGTTTAGTCAATTGAGTAAAATAGCTTCATCTTCCTATATCCTTCCACCATTCTTACTCCTTTAATCGCTTAGAGTCTTTTACCTCGCAATTGCACACTTTCTGGGAGGAGCAGATAACATAAAGTGCAAGTGAGAGGGGAAGAATGGAAGCGATTAAAGGATAATGGTCGAAAGAAAGAGGAAGGAAGATGCAGGCATTTTACTAAACTGATCCGGCCACAGGCTGAAAACAGATAGTGGTGACAATATAATAATAATAATAATAATAATAATAATAATAATAATAATAATAATAATAATAATAATAATAATAATAATAATAATACTGCGTCTGGGCTACATCATTCATAGCTCAGTTTGTGTAAAGATTAGTCGGTACTAATGTACTGTTGCCCAGAGAACGCACAAATGTACTAATAGTACATCCTTTCTGTGGAGGATCTTTACATGTCCTGATGAGATGAGGTGATGGTGATAGTGAGTATGATGGTGATAGGGAGTATGATGGTGATAGTGGATATGAGAGTGTGGAACCAGTGGAAACTCTTATCCTAACTTAAACCTAATCAACCATAATCTGATAACCGTTGGGTTAACTCCCCTGTTGGGAAAATACCCAAGATACCAGCGGGAAATCTAACCCGGAACCCCTAGGCTCGTATCCAGCTGCACAGGGCCTGTTGTTGTTGATGATGATGATAATAATGATTAAAGATTAAGTAATTTTTTTTAAAGACACACGATATATTTACTCGTGTCTGTATGTGTATTTGTAATTGCAGCTACAAACAATATCACAGTAACACCATTGTTTTAGTTAATCTTTATCATTATTTTTAATAGGGGTGTCTGAAGCTTCATAATGTCAAAGGTCAAACCTTCTGATTCAAGTTCGACCCTTACAAAACCTTTCACATCTTGGAAAGATTTCCAAGGAACAAGAAAAGTTGTATAAACTATGAACATGATTGAATTCTCTCACTAAATAAGACATATTTCAACATTTAATCATTTTTATAACAGCCATTTAACAGTATTTTAACACCGACTGGTGATTAAATGATATCTATAACGTAAGCAGGGATACATTCAGATAATAACAGCATTAAATAATATGGTGGGCTTTTTTTATTTCTCTAAGCCCTTCCCTTTACCAAGATGCACTCAGTGGATGATTTATAAATTAAAAGTAAGCCTAGTTCTATGTGACAACAACATAAACCTTATCTTTGAATAAAGCTTGATTCACACGCTCACCGAAAATATAAAGGAGAATCTGCTTGAGTAGGGCAACAATTTACACGCTGTATGTTGACCCATGATGTATTGCAACGCTAACTTAAATAAGCTAATTATCAACATATTTTATTTTCTACTAGATATACATATATTTTAGATCATTCTCCCGATGGTTATTTACAAATTATAATTCTGTGTCGTGTCACAATCCAATACATCGATACAAGCTTTAAATTAACGGGTTATTTGCAATCTCCTCACAACGGCAAACGAAGATGTCTGCTTGCTTCTGGCTCTACAGCACATGCGTTGACAAATTCGCATGCGCACTGATTTGAGATGGTTGGTTCTAAGATTTGATTGGAACTCCCGTGGCGAAGATCTAAGGCAGAGCGGGCAAAGTAGAGAATAGTTGAACTTTAGTGGAACGTCTTTTGCGCTGATAAGGAGGAAATCTTGTGATTGGCTTAGAGCTCGTCACGTGACTACGTTGCTGTTCTGCGCTAGTTTTTCGGCGAAAGTGTGAATCCACAGTAAGACTTTGACTTCGCTTTGCAATATTACCCTTGCTCACCCATACTAATTTATATAATTAGGATTAAAATATCCCATTCCTCATAAATATACACAATATTTATACTTTATAAAGTAGTTTATTAAATAGCCAAGCTATTATGTTTGTTATAGCCGTATCTTAATATCATATGCTTTAAATTGTAAAATGACACTCGAACACGGGAATCGAACCAGATATGCGCACGCATACAATTTTCATTGTACTATTGTCAGCATTAAGCCCTCCAGAGTCAAAGATGGCTGCGTTATCTTATAGCTCGTGATCTTAAATGATAACTCAAATGTACCTGACGATTTCCGCATGTCCATCACAAACTATGTACTAAGATATGAGTGCAGTGCATTGGATTACTACTGGTTAGCTCAGTGGCTTTAGCATTGGCGTTCTAATCCAAAGATCCCAGGTTTGATTCCCTTGTACCGATGTCATCTTTTAATTTAAAGTATATTAAGTATTTAAATAACATTATATCGTTTGTGTTACAGAGAACTGTTTATTTTATTAGCTAAGCTCTACAGAGAGTGAATAGCTACCATATTGAATGAAATTTAATGATTGATACTGTCAAGAGAAGATAATTTGAAGACATATATATGCCACAATAATAACTGGTTCTATTGTTCAATCGTGGTAGCTTCATTCATGGCTCACCAACCATACATTTATCTACAACAGTGAAAAGTTTTGATGGTATGAGAATGCAGTTGAAAACACACCAAGAGAGATGGTTAATTACCACCAAGGTGAGCTGGTGGTCTAGAGGTAAGGTGTCAAGACTTCTCTGCTGGGGGTCCGGGGCTCAATCCTCGGTCCCGGCACAGATTTATCTGATTGCCAAACCCTTCCTTCACTTCTGACAAGACTTGTATTAATCACAACTTGTGAATGTAAGGAATGCCAGGCCTCCACCGTGGTTCGGATCCCACGTTAAACTGTATGTCCTCCATTTCATCTCACAATCACCTTAACATTACACATTAGCGTAAGTGCGTATAGCCCGAACGGGTAGTAAGACGCGGTGCTAATAATAATAATAATAATTACCACCAAACCGAACTAATTGTAATATATGAATGACGATGCTGCCAAAAAGGTTCTCTTTACTTTACATAGTACATTCACGTACGTTAGATATTCTGGAAGAGATTTAAACAAGATAAAAGCTATCCACAACATTCAATAATTTGTTACTAAGAATATAGCTATAGACAACACAAATATAGCACATGTGATATTTTATAAATAAAGTTTGAACGATTGTTCCCAATAAGAAAATATAGCCCTCGTTTCTATAAAAAAATGATAGTAAATTTCCAATATTAGTATTTCATGACCGATTGGTAGATATTATTTGAATTTTAGTAAATCAAGAGGACAGTAGTAATATAATGCTAATATAGTTTAAAAGGTTGAAATTAATTTTAATATAAAGAGTGCCTACTAAACGAAATTCAGCCTTACAAAGTCTCAACCATTTACCGATAAAACTATCAACGTGCCATATGAATACCAACTTGCCACTTTAAATACTTATTGACATAGTGATTTAATCTCCTCAATATTTTATTACAACTTAAAAACATAATATTATAATTATATGCTTTAACACTTATTTTTTATCCGCCGTGGTGGCGTAGTTGGCTAATGCGCTAGTTTCGTGTTGAGCTAGACTGCCGAGGACGGGGTGATAGAGATTCGAATCTCACTCGGGTGAACTGGGGGTGGTTTTTCCCTAAATGTCTTTCCACTCTCCCTCCCCGCAAATGCAGGTTCACTTACTTTATATTCAAATTTCTAAATTCCTAACCCATTAGTGTAATTAGTATTTAAGAGTATAATCCAAATGGGTAGTAAGACGTAGTGCTAAGTATTATAATTTAACACTTTTTTAAATCAGTTTAAAATTAATTTTGAATCAATTTAAATGTGAAACTAAAGCTAAAGAAATTAAAATCTCTCCTAGAGAACCATTTCATACTCACCAAGTACTCTCAGTAATTCTTGAAATAAATGTTTATTTATAATTAATAATCAAAACCGACCACGTAATTATTTGCTCAGCTTCTATTCTAATTATAATTTTTGTTTAACGACGTTTCCTCTTGGGAGATTTCGAAGCTATTTCGTGAAGCAGGTTTCATCTTACCTTGACACACCTAAGCAGTCTAAGCACTATCACATTTAGACACCAATATACGAAATATAAAGGGAGGGAATAAAATGATCACTTCACTCTGCGAGGCCTCTTATTTATATAATGATAACAATTCCCCTCTTCCTATGACGAGTTTACACACTCACTATATTATTTGCTGCTTGAAAACATTAAGTTGCGTTTTTTTTATTTTACCTTTTGCTCGTTTCCTATTCTAGGTAGACATTTTCTACCACGGACTTTTTTTAATCTACATCCTGGCAGGAAAACTCCTACAGGACATTTTCCTTACCAAGCCAAATAGCATAATTGCAAAGGATTTATAAAAATACATTAAAAAACAACTTCAAGATGAAGATACTAATTTTTTGACACTGTCAGCCTATTTTTAGAATTATTTAAGAATTTATGATCTTTGTTTCAACGTTATATCCTTAAAACTTTCTGAATAAAACGTATTGCAAATTTATTAAAATTAAAATTCCTATCTTGACCTGTCGTGACGTCACAGGTAGGCAACGTCACTAAGTGTAAGAAAAGGCGGTAGTCTTAACTTCGTCATTAAGGTTGATTTCAAGTCTTCGATGATTATTATTGTTATTATTATTATCATTAAAATTATTATTTGTCCTTGACGTACACCCATTTAGAATCTGAGTATCCTGTTCAAAACAAATTCATCAAACCAATATGGTGGTAGCCCTACAGACAGATATGCGGGGCAGACAGAAGGAAAGACATAATAGTAAGACCCAATTTTTAGAGTTCAGGGAAACATAAAACGTCAGGATCCATTATAATCTAGAGGTAAAAAAAAAGTTCAGAATCACAAGACACCAGTAAACCCTTACGAAACTTTCGCCACATTCAACCTCCTCCCCCACCCCCCCAAAACAAATTATTTAGTCTTTTGTTGGATTGTTGAAATTAAATACTCAGCGAAGTGTACACATAAAATAGCAAAGAGAGTTTATTTTCGGTAATTGATATAAAAATATTGTTATATTTAGTGACTGTTGAAAAGGCTATATAAAGTTGTCCACGAGTAAATACAGCATTTGGCAAGTACAATCCAGCTGTTTGAAGCGTCTGTCCCTGAGACTTATTGATAGTAATTGCAAAGGCAACAGAAATAATATATAGGTCTTTATTTTAACTTAAATTTTAGACAAACAATGTGTTTTAACATAAACTGAATATGATATGTCATAAGTCGGTAAAAAATACTATCCACTGATACCTTATTCTTTGCTGTAGGCTTTGTATTAGTTGAGAAAAAGGGATGTTAACAACATAAATAATATATAGAATTCTCTATACGAGCAAGTAAAAATATCGCTAACCCCTAGAATTGAGAGGAAAATACCAATAAGTCTTTAAAATATGGATGGCTTTACATTTAGAATAATATAGGCAAAAAATGTAGACGTGAAAGTTAAATGAGTTATCTATCGTTCAAGAATGTTTTTGCTCCAAACGTCCCGAGGTCCTAAGAAGTTCAACAGACTGCTTCGCGTGTTGTGGGTCGATCAGTTGGTGAAGACATGCCTCAGGTGGTGTGGGAGAGGGGATGGGGTTGGGATAAAGGGGGGGAGGGGTCAATTTTTCCTCAAGCTGTACCGTTGTAGCACCCAATATATTATATTATTATGACAACCGGGTTAATGTTTTCCAATGTATGACGGAATCAAAACTATCGCACCCAAGAACTTGTTTATTTATAGCGACCTACACTTAGACCAGCAGTGTCTGGTCTAGCCTCTGACAGACTTGTACTATAAAATCGTCAAGAACAGGACTAGACACAATTTTAAGTACACTTAAAAGACTAGGTAGATTTGTGAACAGTAGACCTCCCTTCATGTTATTATCGTTACTACAGTCTTACTAGTAGTTCTGTGAACAGTAGACCTCCCTCCATGTTATTATCGTTATTACAGTCTTACTAGTAGTTCTGTGAACAGTAGACCTCCCTCCATGTTATTATCGTTATTACAGTCTTACTAGTAGTTCTGTTAACAGTAGTTATCATTGTTACTACAGTCTTAAGATTTAACTTTGGATTTCAAGTTGAAATATGTCTCATAATTTTTGGCTTGGATGTGAAGTTCATGTTAAACAGAAAATAAATTAATTCTACAAATGTTTCGATGATAGTTTATTTTTAATTTTGTATTTGTATTTATTTGAGATTTATTTAACATGCAATTTCTGAACCGATAATTATATCAACACAAGACTTATAAACTAACTTAAATTTAGAACAGACACAATACTCACCCTCTCTGACTGGTAATTCACCTATATGAAAGGGTAAATCACATTTCACCATATTCTTTATTTAATTTCCCAATTAACCATTCGTGATATGTGCTCTTAAGGCATGTGCTGGGTTAGTATTAAGCTCTATGTCAATTCAGGATACTAAACATTCCTTTGGGAACTAGTCTACAATAGTGGTTCCCAAAAGGTGGTCCACGGACCCCTGGGGGTCCGCGAGCTGTTCCTAGGGGTACGCGACAACCGCCAAAATTTAACAAAATAAAAAGTTAAAATAATAACTAAACAACAGTAGGCCTAATCTTAATCAACAAAAAGCTTCTCCCCCACCTCACACACCTGCGCAGTGCTTACTGCACATCCCAAAGGCTGTTTTCCTCCTCCTCACACGCCTATGCAGTGCCTTTTTGTACAACTTGCCGGTGTGAACAAGTTTTTCAACACTGTGTTATATGAAAAGTAAGTATAGAACTAGACTCAGTGCCTTTTTGTACAACTTGCCGGTGTGAACAAGTTTTTTAACAGTGTGGTATATGAAAAACAAGTATATAACTAGACTTGACATGCATTCAGATTGTCGAGTCAAAGTGTGCAGCCTTCAACATGATCTTCAAGAAGTGATGGGAAAAAGAAGAGGTTTCACTTATCTCACTAATACTACTCCCCAGTGAATAAATTTGAACTTTTTCATGATTAATACATTTTAATGTAGGCCTAATTAACCTTTTTTGTGTTAACTAGTATTATTATATTCATTATTATTACAACTAAAGTTACCCGCCTCGATGGCGTAGTTGGCTAATGTGCTAGTCGTGTTGAGCTCGACCACCGAGGACGGGGAGATCGAGGTTCGAATCTTGGTCGGGTGAACTGGGGGTGGTTTTTCCTAAATGTTTTTCCACTCTCCCTCCACGCAAATGCGGGTTCACTTCCTCTAAATTCAACCCTCCCAACTCCTAATCCATTAATGTAATTAGTACTTAAGCGTATAAACCGAACGGGTAGTAAGACGCGCTGCTAAATAATAATAATAATAGTAATAATAGTAATAATAATAATAATAATAATAATAATAATACAACTAAAGTTAGTGTAAAAATAAAAGTATGTGAAACACATTTGACTCGGATTTACTGTGTCAATTTCCAGTTTTGTAAGTTTTCTACAAGAATTATTAATATGAGGGGAGGGGAATGCAATTTAAATACATAGAATAGATTAGATTATAATGATTAGAAAAAACGGAAAATTAGAAAAAATTAGAAAAAAGATCCACTGATCTTAAAGAGCCTCAGGAGGGTCCTTGACTGGTAGGTAATTGGGAACCACTGGTCTACAAAATAATTCAATTAAATATATATTATTTTTGTACGACGGGGAGAATTAGATTGGTGTAAGCTGAGGGATTTGTATCTACCACGCAGTTCGTAGAAGAAAGATGATATTCAAATATCACATAACAAGTAGTGATAAAAAATAATTTTAATCCACGAGAAGTGATGACATTATTAAATATCACCAGGTTAAAATTAAAAAGCACAAAGAGATGAACGTCATGGCTGTAAACTAGTCTCTTGATTCTTCGAAGGATCTATAAAGGAATAATAATAGGGAGGAACATATAAAAGGAAGATCTTGGATATTTACTGATCTTTTTTGACGTCAAAGATTTCAATAAAATATGTGAACGTTATGTTATTAACTTTCCCTGACATTCTATCTGGAGTTAATGGCAGGTCTTCATGCTCTACCTAGGTGGCCGTGTGGTCTAACGCGCTAGTCTCGCACTAGACTAGACTGCTGATGACGGAGAGACCTAGGTTCAAATTTCGGTCGGGTGTACCGAGGGTGCTTTTCCCCAAAAGAGTTTTCCACTCTCCCTACACTTAAATGCGGGTACACTTCCTATAAATATCTCATTCCCGATCCTTAAAACCATTAGTGTGACTAGTACATAAGTGTATAAACAGAACGGGTAGTAAGACATAGTGCTAAAAAAAAAGTGAGCCCTTTTCCACGTACTGCATTTCATAATATCTTGGGGGCATTTGAATCAACACGCTGATTGAGTAAATATATATATATATACATGAGGAGGGTTGGATTTTGAGGGAGTGTACCCTCATTTGCATGGAGGGTGCATTGAAAACCATTTTGTAAAAACATTCTAAGTACACCCGACATGGATTCAGACTACAATCTCTCTATCATTGGATTACAAAGGTACAAACAGAATATAAAACAAAATTAGATAGGAAATAAAGCATCTGATTTTAAAGATTATTAGTAAATTAAATATATATATTTTCAGTATATTAAGACTATAATTACTGCGTATTTCATGCATACATATGTATGTACATATACATCATATTTATTATAAAATATATTTATTAAAATATCTCCTTTCAACTTCTCTACACCTTGGCCCATTAGTAACCATTTTATTAACACTATATTTATTTATTATTCTACTGATTTAAACCAAAACTTATATTAATGTAGGGCCTCCTACGTGTATTGCTTCTCTGAGGGCTATTATTCCTAAATCATTGTCAATTCTCCCTCCACACTAATGTGGGTACATTTCCTCTAAACTATATTTGTCTCCTCCATATTGCACAGTTTTAAATAAAAGCATAAACTATCAATATAATAATTTAGATCAGATAATTTAATAAAACTTAAAAATTAAGTAAAATGTTAAAATCATATTTTTTTTTAATGTCGGGTGACCTGGTGGTCTAGGGGTAAGGTGTCGGACTTCTGTACTGGGGGTCCGGGGTTCAATCCTCGGTCCCGGCACAGATTTATCTTCACAATCACCCTACCATTACACATTAGCGTAAGTGCGTATAACCCGAACGGGTAGTAAGACGCGGTGCTAATAATAATAATTTTTAATGTCTAAAGAACTTTGAAATAATGTTAAATCCAAGCGCAGATATAAATCAATCCGTACCCTACAACGAAACTGTTTGGTTACTAAAATATATTTTATGTTCATGTTTATGTTGTCCTGAAAAGTAAAAAAGATTTATGTTTATTTGATATGGCAGTATGAAGTGTCAACAGTTTATTTTCGTGTTGTGTGTCATAAAATACCATAGACTATACGGCCCGTTTGAGTGTTTATGTGGCTAGAGAGATGGATGCCAGCTACGACTTTTATGTGACTTTATTACGGATTACGGTCACGCAGGTAAGGGTTTTACATGATCGGGAATTGTCTGAGTGATACTTATCGTCAATATCATTATTATTATTATTTAAGTACTTGTTAATATTCGAACGCTACTAAATATGTCACTAACTTAGTATTTAATTGGTTCATGCTATTTAACTAACAAAGGATAAAATTATAATTATTTTTTTCTCCATAAATGGTTGTAAATACCGAAGAAAGAGATGTTTTTACACATTAAAAAAAATTAACATTAGTGTAGACATCATATTAAAAGTGAAAATGTAAATACAAGGACGAGAATGGAGAAAATATGGCTGCAAATAAATCTTATTTAACTTAAAAACAAATTTAAAACGGAACATTCTGAAAATTTGGTAAAAAATAATTAAAATGTATATTGTGTTATCCAATATTTACAGAAAATAAAAATAATTATTGTAAATATTTTGTCGACTGAGCGAAGCGAGGATTTGTTTTAGCTTGAGCATTTGGAATTTTATTTGTATGTTGTCAGAATATTTGCCATGCGATGGCTGACAAATGCTTGGAAAGATTTCCGCAAAATTTGTCAGGGATATTCTTTGAACCCAGGTCGAAAGATGTGTGTAGCCTACAGTACACCTAGGTTTCAATCTCGCTATCCATTTAAATATAGTGGATGTGCAAGGGTTTTGCATTTAGTAGTTCATATTAAGTGATTTGAATCGATCGCGTCTTTAGGACATTTTTTTAAATTGGACATATATTGCGAGACTAAAGTCTTTAAGTCTGTGTGAACAATGGCTATTATCTATTAATATAATGAAATATTTAATATAGTATTAATTGATTTCCTGTCTAACTTGATCATAAAGTAAAAATATCAACTTCAGATCCAAGTATTAGATTATAGGAGATATTTCCACTTGAAATCCAAAGAGAAATATTAAGACGAACCCCACTTAGGTGGCCGCGTGGTCTAACGCGCTATTCTTGCAGTAAACTAGATTACTGATAATGAGTAGATCGAGGTTCAATTTTCGGTCGGGTGTACTGAGAGTGGTTTTTCCAAAATGGTTTTTCACTTTCCATTCACGCAATCACGGGTACAATCTATTAATATAACCTCCATAATCCCTAAAACAATTAGCGTAATTAGTACATATGTAAACGGGTAGTAAGACGCGGTTCTAAAAAAATAGAAAAAAGACTATTAATGGACATGACATAATTAATTTCTTACTTAGCATGATGAACCTAGTTTCATATATGGCAGACGAGAAATCTGTAAAAAGACGTATTTATTAAAGGGTTTCGACAGGTATTCAGTAAAGAAAACTAATGTTACGTACAACTCGAGTTTAGGAAGCACTACTTTAGTGCCAGAATAATTTTAAAAATGTCCAGGAATAATTTTTATGGGAGTAATATTTGTTTGGTGTATTATTATTATTATTATTATTATTTTAACAAAATTTCTTACAAATTTGTCCTTGATCATGGAGGCGTTCGTATCCCATCTCGGGCTTCTCGTAATCCTACATTATTTTCTCTCAATAGCTCTTATTAGGTAAGCCCTATAGGTCGTTGTATCCAAGCGCCAATTCTAGATTTGTTGAATTCGACTGCTATCATAAAAGGAAAGCTAAACTCAGAGAGTTATTTAAGGAACTCCCATATCAATAATTTATCATGTAGAGGTTCTGCCTATAATATTTAAATTTACAATATTCTGATCTATTTTTGCATATTACTGCTTTTAACCAATCTTTAGTTATTTGTTATTATTGCTAATTTTTATTCTTATCATTATTAATTACTACTGTTTTCGTAACTATTCATCAGTAAATAACATTATTTAGCCATTTTTGTTTATCTTATTTTCTCGTGTAAATATATGTATTTGTAAGGTACTTGTGTAATTTTCAGTGCTGGCCTGTTATAGGTCTTACGACTGTAGGCCAGCACTATAATAAAGGAAATTGAAAATATTATTATTGTTGTTGTTATCACCGCGTCTTACTACCCGTTCGGTTTGTACGCACTTACGCTAATGTGTAATGGTAGGGTGATTGTGAGATGAAATGGAGGACCTACAGTTTAACGTGGAATCCGAACCACGGTGGAGGCCTGGCATTCCTCACATTCACAAGTTGTGATTAATACACGTCTTGTCAGAGGTGAAGGAAGGGTTAGGTAATCGTTTGGTGTATTAGAAGCGGTTGATGTATAAATAAAGTGCAGACGTACATACATACACCCTTTGTAATAATAATAATAATAATAATAATAGTTATGTGAATGGGCCGCGTGCTGATAGAATAAGAAAATGAAGCGATTGAAGTAAATAATGAATCATGTTGTGTATGGGAATCTTTTTAAGGTGATATCAGAAAGGGCAATCATAATTAAAAGCCAATATTTTCAAAAAAGTGTTGTTTTTTTTCAGACGTGACATACGTATTTAATCTAATGACTAAAAATATCCCTCCCATCGACGTATCGGTCTACTAAGGGGTCTTGTATCTTCAGTTTTCCCAACTAAAATGTTTTGTACACGTCTGCCACAGCCTATACGCGCCACATGACCACCCCACCACATTGTTTCCCACAGTACGAAGTCAAATAATATTGTCCTACTATTATTATGTTTTAGCACCGTGTCTTACTAACCGTTCAGGTTAGGCGCCTATGTACTAATTAAACTAATATTCTAGGGATTAAGAAGGTTGAATTTAGAGAGAGTGTACTCGCATTTGAGTGGAGGGAGAGTGAGAAATCATTTAGGATAAACAGGCGTCAGTACACCCGACCAGGATCGAACAATGATCTCCCCGTCTTCGGCAGTCTACTCTATTGTGAGAGTTGCGACTTAAACCATGCGGTCACAAAGGTGGTTTGTCCTACTAATATATGTATTATTGTGTTTTATAACTCTTGCGATTATCTTTTTGTTTTCTCAAAGAATCCTGTACAAAGTTTTTGGCTATCATCCGGTGAAAATCGCGCACCGCTCTTGATTCATTTCGTGTCACGCCACTGGGGATAGGAGGAAGGGGTGAGAAAGGGTGGGGGGTGGGGGGGATATCTGCAGGACATCCCTAGTCCCTGGAGAGAACATCGATCTATGCCCTCCATGTCAGTCAGCTGTTCTCTAAGTGCTGGGGAAGAGAGCAGGGTTTCGGAACAGTATCTGAAAAAAAAGGCCTTCAACGATAGCTAAAGTCAAAATAAGTTTTTATATCAAACAGACAGCTTATATTACTAGATTTTATTACATCAGATATTGTAATGATTTATTTTAACGTCATTTTATTAACACAATAATATTATTATTAAATCCGTTGACACATTTATAAAAAAAATCTGTTTAAAGTTATATTTTAATAAAATTAATTGTGAAGATAAAGCCCAAGAAATTAAACACTCTTTTACATTATTTTTTAGTTGTAGGACAATACTATTTAATTTTATACTGTGGCAAACAATTTTAAAGCAGCAGACGACATTTTACACTTTATTTTATTAAAAATAACTTGAAATGGATTTCAAGTACCAACGACACACTGTAGTAGGCCTACAATCTACAACTCTTTATAATATTATGTTTAAATAAAAAAAATCAGTCCTTAAAATAGGAAAATAATACATAAACCAATTAAGCACTTAGTTAACTCAATTCTAGGTATTTACTATAAATTAAACCATTTCCTTTACATATCCAAACAATTATCACACACATGAAAAAAACTCACAAATAATGACATGGAGCTAAATATAGCTATATTACATAACATGGAAACATAGTAAAAATATTGTGAGGGTTTATGAGAAAAGAATTATTTTGAGCTTAGTCTAAAGTAATGTTATAATCACACACACACACAAAACAGAAGGTGTCGTCACGTTTCATATTCCTCAATATCGCGACTGATCTCCCACACGCCGATTATTTGCAAGTTTTATCTTGAAACCCTTGAATTCTAAATTAGTTATATCTTTGGTTACAGTATTCCATGAACGGGAAGCTGATTTTAATCCTAGATCAAACTTTAAGGGTAATTCCTAATTAATGTTTTTTGAAAATTTTAATTTTTTTTCTTGAAAATGGCTGTATCTAAAAAAAAAAGTTTCACGTGATGACACCTTCTGTTTTGTGTGTGTGTGTGTGTGTGTGTGTGTGTGTGTGTGTGTGTGTGTGTGTGTGTGTGTGTGTGTGTGCGTGCGCGCGAGAGCGAGTTGTTTATAGGGGCTCTATCNGTGTGTGTGTGTGTGTGTGTGTGTGTGTGTGTGTGTGTGTGTGTGTGTGTGTGTGTGTGCGTGCGTGCGCACGAGAGAGAGCAATAACATTATTTTATACTAAGCTCAAAATAATTCTTTTCTCATAAACCATCACAATATTTTTACTATGTTTCCATGTTATGTAATATATCTATATTTAGCTCCATGTCATTATTTGTGAGGTTTTTTTTATATGTGTTATTTGTTTCGCTTCTATTTTAATTATAATTTTTGGTTAACGACGCTAACTACTTGATATAAACTCTCTGGGTGGGCTAAGTATGTATAACGCTTTGTAAACCACCAATCCCCGCTTGTATAGTGATCGTGTTTTGTTCACGTGCAATGCCTGATGGGAACACAAGACTCGATCTGGAGTAAAACTTTTATTTGTATCGTAGGAGGGAAGTTGTTGAGAGACTGCTGGCTTGTTGCGCGGAGTGATACTAAGGTAAAACACCGTACAAACTGTTAATCGATATTGTTGCCACCGATTGAAGCCGGGATAAGATGTGTGAATGGGCGTATCTGAAGGAGCCGTAAGTGATGTCGTAACACTCCCACGGACCACTACCTAATTCCATGTTCAAATGTTAAAATACGGTGCCATTCATATATATTTCAGTTACTTAAGATAAAGTAATGAATGAACTTATAATCTACAAAACAATAATTTTACCGGTTGTTCTTTATGGTTGTGAAACGTGGTCTCATACCTTACATGACTAAAACAAGGTGTTTATGGAGATATTTGTTCCAAAAAGGGAGGAGGCTGCTTGGCAATGGAGGAGGTTACAATAACGATGAGTTACACAACCTGAACTCATCATAAGACAGTGTTAGAATACTAATTCTCACGGTTTACGGTGGGCTATACGTCATGAATCATGAATAGGAGAGTCTAGAACCTCGTTCAGGGTATTGACAGGTAAATCCAATCGGAAGATATAATTGGAAAGGCTCAGTTGGGAGAATAACATTAGCATGTACCTGAAATAACTAGAATGTAATGAATTGGACAGGATAGAACTAGCTCAGGATAGAGATAGGGTGTAATGAGGTGGAGTGGATAGAACTAACTCAGAATAGAGATAGGATGTAATGAGGTGGAGTGGATAGAACTAGCTCAGGATAGAGATAGGGTGTAATGAGATGGAGTGGATAGAACTAGCTCAGGATAGAGATAGGATGTAATGAATTGGACAGGATAGAACTAGCTCAGGATAGAGATAGGATGTAATGAATTGGACAGGATAGAACTAGCTCAGGATAGAGATAGAGTGTAATGAGGTGGACTGGATAGAACTAACTCAAGGTAGAGATAGGGTGTAATGAGGTGGAGTGGATAGAACTAGCTCAGGATAGAGATAGGATGTAATGAATTGGACAGGATAGAACTAGCTCAGGATAGAGATAGGATGTAATGAATTGGACAGGATAGAACTAGCTCAGGATAGAGATAGAGTGTAATGAGGTGGACTGGATAGAACTAACTCAAGGTAGAGATAGGGTGTAATGAGGTGGAGTGGATAGAACTAGCTCAGGATAGAGATAGGATGTAATGAATTGGACAGGATAGAACTAGCTCAGGATAGAGATAGGATGTAATGAATTGGACAGGATAGAACTAGCTCAGGATAGAGATAGAGTGTAATGAGGTGGACTGGATAGAACTAACTCAAGGTAGAGATAGGGTGTAATGAGGTGGAGTGGATAGAACTAGCTCAGGATAGAGATAGGATGTAATGAATTGGACAGGATAGAACTAGCTCAGGATAGAGATAGGATGTAATGAATTGGACAGGATAGAACTAGCTCAGGATAGAGATATAATGTAATGAGGTGGACTGGATAGAACTAACTCAAGGTAGAGATAGGGTGTAATGAGGTGGACGGGATAGAACTAGCTCAAGATAGGGATAGGGTGTAATGAGGTGGACTGGATAGAACTAGCTCAAGATAGGGATAAGATGTAATGAGGTGGACGGGATAGAACTAGCTCAAGATAGGGATAGGGTGTAATGAGGTGGATTGGATAGAAATAGTTCAAGATAGGGATAGATGTCGTACTTTTGTAAGTGCGGCAATGAACTTTCGATTTCCTAATGACATAGAGTCAGTAATAAAGATGATGTAGTCCCAAGATCCTCCCTGTCTGTAAATCAAACTTAAACAAGCCGTTTCAGAACCAAAATGCAAATGTCAATGCTTCATTAAAAAAAATCAATTCATCTATAATAATAAAAGGAAGTGTTTGTCTGTTTGTTTGTTTGTGAACGATGCCCAGCCAAATCTACGGCACGCAGAGAACTGAAAATTTTAACATAGGTGGACGGAAGGGGGTCCAAATGCACCTAGAAGCCGGATTTTGGAATTTTTAATTAGCTTTTTAATTAGGCTATTTTTGACAAATTTTTTAAGTAAATGTTGTTAATCTGGCTTATAATCACGTTTCAGAGAAAACTATGATAAATAAATGTGCTGCATCCTCCTCGGGGAGAAAAAAATGTGTACGAAATCGACAAGGAGAAAACAAAGAAATATAACATGTTTCAGAGATAACGTTTCATTTTGAATGTGTAGATGGCAGTACGGACAACGCCGTGCGGGATTGCTAGTAGTGAAATAAAAAAAGAGTTCTACTGCACATAAATCTAAACTTGTCCATATAAATAAAATATCGTTTATAGTCGTGTTTTTTAAGATAATATTTAATCGCCATAGTATTTTTATATCAAAATGTATGATAACATATTTGTATATCACTTTATAAGCAGTATTATGTTGTACCGATGCATTTGAAAAAAAAGAACTTAAAGTTAATTTTTAATCAATTTAACTGTGAAAAGAAGCTCCAGGGCTGAACTTTGCCTCTAAAATGATTTTCTTAACATATATATGAAACTGTATTATATTTATATGTGTGTGTATATTTTTTATTATTTAATAATATTAACATTAGTTATGAGCATAATCATGCTTATGGTTTTTACATCCTCCGATGTTGGTACCACCAACTTTTTTTTTATCACCGTGTCTTACTGCCCGTTCGAATTATTACCTTGTGTACTAATTTCACTAATGGTTTTAGGGATGTTGAAGGTTATATTTAAAGATAGTGTACTCGCATTTGCGTGGAGTCAGAGTGGAAAATAACTTCGGGAAAAATCACAGTCAGTACACCTGGCCGATATTCGTACGTTGATCTCCCTTTAATTCGGCAGTCTATTCTGCTGCGAGAGTAGCGCCTTAGACCATGCGTCCACCAACGTGGGTTCCACCAAAATGAAGGAAAATATTCTCATATTATGATTCATCCTATAATAAAAAAAAAGACAGCTTCAACGCCTAAAATTATTTTAATTTTTTTTTTAGCACCGCGCTATCCGCATTTAATTGCGCTAATAAGGAGGTAGGAATGAGGAAGATAGAACTGAAATGAAGTGTACACGTAACTGCATAGAGTGAGGAAAAAACTTTTAGGAAAAACACCTAACAGTTATTTGAACCACGTGCAATCCGTTATTAATAAGCCATACTAGACAAAATTGACGTTTACACTGCGTGACCATCAATGCGTTCATTCATATTTATTACCCCTACATGTTCATTGATAAATTTTATTTTTATATAACATTAAACTAAGTTGGCTAAAGATAGTATGATATTTAGCACCACGTCTTACTACCCGTTCAGGTTATACGCTTAAGTACTAATTACGCTAATGGGCTATGAATTGGGAAGGTTAAATATAGAGGAAGTGAAGCCATATTTGCGTGGAGGTGAAGTGGAAAACCATTTAGGAAAAGCCACCCCCAGCTCGCCCGAGTGAGATTTGAACCTTGATCTCCCCATCCTTGGTAGTCGAGCTCAACATGAAACTAGCGCGTTAGCTAACTACGCCACCGAGACGGGTCAAAGATAGTAGAAGATATCTCTTTTAGCTCTAAGATGAATGGGTTTTTTTCAAGTGCAGTCTAAAGATATTATTTTCTTATCTCTTTTTACCGTCGACATAAGGGATAGTTCTAAGTGGCAGCTTCACATATTCTCCCTTTTGAGTTTCTTTTCAACATCTTTAGTAAAAAGGCAAACAAGGAAGATCCGATAAAGCTTGAAAGGAACGAGATTGTAGTAGGAGTGAGCACTTTAAATGAGGCTCCGGTTTGTGAAACATGTGAATATAGGCCTAGCTCAAGTGTCAAGGTCAAAGGACAAACCATAACATTTATATCATATCTATAGAGGGACAATCTAACATGTGTTTTTATTAAAACACTCCCTTTGCTCGTTGGGGGCTCCACCCCCAAACCCCCGGTGAGTTTTCTTTGCAAGTGGATGTAGACTAATGTAATTCCATTGTGGTTTTAAACGTAACAAATTAAAGTTACCGGTATTTTATTGTATTTTTCACACATTATTTTATTTTCTGACTCACTTATAGGGCAGCTAGAATCATCAAATTTGGCACGCATATGGCAATTGGATGTGCCAATATTCCTGCCAAATTTTATGATTCTAGCTGTCTTATAAGGGTGTCAGAAAATTAAAAAAATACATGGAAAGTGTGCAAAATTTACATAAAATCAAAAAATCTAGCTCTATCTAAGGTATAACCGATGGAGATACGACAAAAAGTAATAGGACAAAACTTGTGGATTTCGCAAATTTTTGCAGATGCTGGTGCAATCCGTTTTTTGATAGGTCTTACCGTTTAGCCACAAGAGACCTCCAAAGAAAGTTCCGCACCGACTTTTGTTGCTCCACCATTTTGAATTTTTTTCGGGGGTTAAAAATTAATTTTTTTAACTTTTTTGAATTTTCTCGTCGGTTACAGGCTAGAAGCTAGAAGTTTGCCAAATTTCAAGTTTTTAGCTCATCTGAAAGTGGGTAAACATTAATATTAGTGAGTGAGTGAGTCAGCCATGTGGCTTTATAGTAGAATAATGATGATAATAATAATAATAATAATAATAATAATAATAACATTTACAATAATAATAATAATTTGTCAGTGGCGTGGATAGTGTATATTATGATGAAGGGGATTTTATGAGAGAGAAAAAGGTCTGAAGATGGAAATTACTAGTTTTTATGTCTGCATGGTCTAAGACGTCACTCTTGCAATAGACTGAACTGCCGATGATAGGGATATCAGGGTTCAAATCCCAGTCGGGTATATTGAGGGTGGTTCTTCCGAAATGGGTTTCCCCTTTCCATCCATGCATATGCCGGTACACTTATTCTAAGTTCAACCTTCCTCATCAATATCTCATTAGCGTAATTAGTACATATGCGTACAACCTGAACAGGTATTAAGACGCGGTGCTAACAAAAATGGAAATTTTCAGTTTGAAGGTTCCTTTCCAATGGTTAAAAATCTAATCTGAATGCAATCGATCGTTTTATATATTGAACTATGACTATTATTAAAATAATGTATTTATTCTCACGTGCCTAACACCTCTTTGTATGGACCCAACTACATTACAGCACGTTAACTATCTTTCTGAGCCCAGTTCTACATTGGCTATCATCTCTGAGAGAACTGTGTGGTTACTATTGGGAAACAGCTTGTCATTCTCTTGTTTTCAATCTTCAAATATCATCTCTTAGAGAACTGTACAGTTACTATTGGGAAACAGCTTGTCATTCTCTTGTTTTCATATGGTCAATCTTCTAATATCATCTCTTAGAGAACTGTATAGTTACTATTGGGAAACAGCTTGTCATTCTCTTGTTTTCATGTGGCCAATATCCCCTCAAATATAAGACAATATTGGCAACGCAGCTTAGTCGAGGTTGCCAGTAGCTCCTTCTTAACCCAGAACACCATCTTCAGACATAACTGAGAGCGAGGAGATTTGGCAACAGTTAAACGAGAGAGCGAGCTAAGATAAAGCTTTTCTCCATCAGACGTGTAATTTCTTTAGAGGTGATATTGGGTGTAAATGACTGATCAAAATCCTCCAATCATAAGCATGCGCAGACAGGCCCGGATTAAGGCATGTGCCAAGTGTGCCATGCACAGGGGCCCGCGAGGCTAGGGCCACCCCGCCCACCTGGCAAATAAATCACTTTGACTGTTCATATCTATTTTGTGATAATATTATATTTCAACATGTTTATGTTTTTTGTAAAAGTACCTCAAACTAGTCTAGAAATTCCCTAATCGAAGGGCGCTGGTAGCCTGGTATTACGTGGAGTTCAACATTCCATGCTTAAAAATTAACGCAACCTTTGCTTTTGACAAACCGGAAATACTACATATCTGCAGACGGTACCGTTGACTTTTGACAGAAGAAATAATAGTATTAATAAATTAATATGTTTATAACAAAACCCACCATGATTGCTTAACGTTTGGCAAAAAAAAAAAGTTTGTCTCTAAATAAAATTACCCATTTATGATGTATATGTAAGATTCATAATGTTTCATTGGGTAACTAACTTCTAGGAGCCCCAAGTTCTACTTGGCACAGGGGGCCCCCAAGGTGGAAGCCAGAGACTTTCCAAAACAATCTTGTGCAAAACTATTACTTCTGATTGGCGAGTGGAAAAAGACTTTATACCTTAGAAACAGATTAAAGAGAGGGGAAATGTATCCTTCGTGTAACCTGTACGTTATCAGTCTCACCTTGATTGTTTCCACTAAGGGCCTATACTATAATCTGAACCATAGTGGAAACAATCAAGGTAAGCCTAATACATTCCAGGCTAAACTAAATGTGCATTCAATCCTTATGAAGTCTTTCTTTCTCTTGATTACTATGGAGATACCTTGATGGCATGAAGCGCATCATGATCATGATGATGATATAACTCGATGAATATAGTCTCCTACAGCCAACCAAGTTAGAAATATAACATTAAAATGGCTGATTGTGTAACTGGATGCACGATTCTACCGTTTATAGGATATACGAGGCTCTCCTCAATGATTAGAAACCAAATGGAGAATAAAATACAACTGAGACGTTACAAAGATCCAGTTGAAGTCCAAGATGGCAGGTATAGGCTCTTGTCATGATCGCAGAACAGCGTACCTTCAAAAATTGCCAAAAATCACTCTAGGATTTTTCGATCTTTTTTTTTTTTAATAATTCTTATCTCAAACTCCAAATATCTTTTATAAGGATTTAATTTTCCAGTAATCTTTAGGGGAGTAGAACTTTAAATAGTTTCTTGAGAAATTTAGTTTTCAAAATTTCCCAAGTGGACCACTTCAAATTGCTTTTAGAGGCGTCCAATTTTTAACAATTATACAGGTGAAGATTACTTTAAACATCTTATAAAGCCTTTCAATTATCCAAAAATATCCATAAGAAAACCATTCATAAGAGCTTTTAAAGTTATCTAGTTCTCAAAAAATTTTGGTGAAGACCCCTTCAAATAGATTCTATAGGCAACACAATTTTAAAAAAATCTTTCTTTGGGAGTACCACTCCAAATAGCTTCTATAGGAATCTAATCTAAAAGATTTTCAGGAGAAGACCACTTAAAATAACTTCTAGAGGCACCCAATTTTCACATAATTGCTGAAGGAGTACCACTCAAAATAATTTATTTGGTCACATAAATCGCAAAAATTTCTGGGGAAGCACAACTCCAAATAGGTCTAGATGAATCTACTTTTTAAAAAGATCCAGGCGAGGACCACTCTAAATACTGTATATTATAGGAGCATCCAAATTTCAAAAAAATGTCCGGGGAAGGACTATACCAAATATCAGGTAGAAGAGAATAATTTTTTAAAAAATCCAGTCGAAGAACACCACGAAAATCTTCTAAGAAAAATTAGTTTTCAAATATTTGACGATAGAGGACTCCTGGATCCTTCCTTTGTGTGAGTGGCCAAACCCCAAAATAATCTCTTTTTGCTAGTTCCCCACTCGCTGCCCTATACACACATAAGTCTCGGCCCCCACTGGGTGTAGTATGATTTAAGTACGTTCTATACAAACTGGCACATAATTATTGATAATATTCCCAACTTAATGAGGTATAAAAAGCGTGTACAAACTAGTAGTGCTCTGTAGCCCAAAGATATACACGGCCAGAGTTTTAAATGGCAACCATCACTTTAACGTACAATTTAAAAAAAATCAAATAAAACCTTATTAAAAATAATTTGAATAATAAATAAATATATTGAACTATTTGCTTGTAATTCGAAGGCGATACAAATTAATACATTGTGGCGTCGATAATTCGGACTAATTGGAGATCGACCCAGTCTTGACTATCGATTTATCCGGATTTTCGAAAATACAATGCTTATACCAAAAATATAAAAGTAAGCATGGACGGGATACTTACAAAAACTCAGTGTCACTTTATTTAAACAACGTAATATATTTTTTGTTAATAAATATCAAACATTCTGAAAGAATATAGTAAGGCAAAAATATAACAACGAAAAAAGTCTCCAGTTTTTTTTAACAAGGATTGAGGCGCATTTTTTGGCGGACACGTTTCTTATATTAATACCACTGTGGCTATTTTTATAAATAATATTTCATAGCAATCCGGATTATCGAAATTCAAATTATCAACGCTCTATTTTCCAACGTTTAAAAACTAAATACAGAAAGTCCAATTGACAAGTAAAACAGTAATTGATCTCAATCTTAAATTATATATTTTTAATGAGTATTTAATAATTATTAATCCTATTTCATTAAGAATATATATCCTTTATATCAATTGGAGCATCCAAATTATATCTCAATTTAATTTGTAATCAAATTAATTTTGCAAATTAATCTCCTTGGAGATAATTTTATTTTAGGTAGCAGAGAAAAGCTAATTAAGAAACTTTGAATAGGTACTTACAAGAAACGAGCACACACGATCTTGAAACTCAGGAAAACATGTTACCTACTTAATAAATGAGGAAAATTATGACAGACTTGATCGGGGAAATAGCCGAGAATAACGAATTTACATTTTAAATTGAAAAAAAAAACGAAATGAGATGTTCGCTACTAATAACTACTAAAACCAACTAAAAAAAGTTTAAAGACCAAAATAAAGATCTCCTTGTTTACTTAGAGGGTTGTTTAGAAACTTTAAGTCGTATCCACTATTTTACTATCCAGAAACTGAATCTTCATTTTAACTAAGAATACAAAATCTCGAGTGTGAATCGAAATGTTAGAAAACATAATTTACTTAACTATGCTAATTATCAAATTAATTAAATTGAAAATTGACACTTGGAATTGGGAATCTAACCCGGGACCTTGGCATAGTACACCAATACTCTCACCACTGAGCTATCCACTCATATGTAGCTGACGACCTACATCACAGATTCTGTCTTAAAAAATGAGTGAAAAATGACCCAGGGTATGGGACGATTCCTGGATAGCTCAGTGTGGGGATGTGAAAAAAGTATCGATACTTAAATTATATCGATATTTTCCTTTCGATACTAATATTATTTTATTCCATACCTTTTTTTCCTGATACTTTTACTGATATTAGTACTCACACTCTGGTATCGGATTGGTATCGAAAGAAACAACTTTGTTATCTTCACTCGTGATGGACATTAAATGTTTACTATGGTTAAAGAAGGGTACAAAATAGACTGAAAAAATATATTATTAATTATATTTAGCTATTAAATAACTTTTCATCAGATACATTTTCATAGATATTTTGAAAGCTGGTATCGTAAAAACTTTTATAATATTTATCATACAATACTATCATACCCTCCAAGTTCCAACACATAACATAGACGCTATGGACCTAAATAGATTATAATATGGTTAAATAATTATAATCTTCTGTGTTTAACTAAATATGAATATACAATTATTATCATGCAAGAGTTGAAATTATTACTTGATAAAAAAAAATATTTTTCCAGATTAAAATTTCGATACCGATACTTACTATTATCGATACTTTTCTTTCTATACTAGTAAGGTATCGATATTTTTCTTCCGATACTTTAAATGAGTACAGTATCGATACTTTTCTTTCGATACCACATCCCTAGCTCAGTGGTTAGAGCATTGGTGGGCTAAACCAAGAGTCCCGGATTATATTCCCGTGTCCAGATGTCATTTTTCAATTTAATAAATGTGATATTTAGAAGTGGATCTAACCGTAAACAACATATATAATAGCCTGGCTATTAATCTATGTTAATTATTATTATTAATAATTGTAAAAATCACCCACTTCGGTGGCCGCATGGTCTAAGGTGCTACTCTCGAAGTAGACTAGATTGCCGATGACGGGAAGATATATTTTCGAACCCGGCCGGGTGAACTGAGGGAGGGCTTCCCCAAAATGGTTTTCCACTCTCACTCCAAGCAAATGCAGGTAAACTTCCTCTAAATATAGCCTTCCTAATCCCTAAAACCCATAGAGCTATTAGTACACAGGCGTATAACCCGAGCGGTTAGTAAGATGCGGCGTTAAAAAAATCGTATTTAATGGCTAAGTTGTTGACCTCGGTGTTCTTGAGGTAAGTTTCTCGCTTCAGGACTTAATATTCGTGGCTTCAAACCCAGCTTGGGTCAACGGATTTTTATTGAGTAATAAACATATGCAGCACAACTTCCTTCGGAGGGGAAGTAAAGCCGTCGATCCTATGTCGATTGCGATATGTAAAATAACATAGGTATGTGATAATACCATTCCTGGCAAAATGGTAAGCCCTTTCGCGCTCGATCATAGAAATTCTCGTATGCTAATATAATCAGTCGATTCAGAAAGCGCGCGTTAAATACTTCAAATACACGAAAATAAATTGAAAAAAAAATGTCGAAGTTAAGGCTAAAGCCTTTTTTTTTACACTTAACCAAAAATTACAGCTAAAATAAAAGTTAAACAAATAATACACATAAAAAAAGACATATAAAACCTAGAGCAAATAAAGTTATATGTTACGTAACATGGAAACATTAAGTTTTTATAGAAAGTATAAAAACTTTAATTATGTATTACAATTTTTTTGCTAAAATACATTTATTTACCGTCCAATTTTCATAGGAAGGGCTTTTTAATAAATACAAACATATTTTGTTGCGGTGAACATCAATAACATGTTACCATATTATTGGTATTATTTTAAAATTATTGATAATTTATATCTAAAGTGACAACTGCAGATCACATGGCTTGACGTATGAACATGTGAAGGTATATCTTATAACTTTATTTAGCTGTCAGATAAGGGGCTTTTACAATGAATATTGGACTGTATATAATTACATAGGGCTTTAAGAGTCTTGAGTTCAATTTCAGACAAAACCTAAAACAAAGGTTATTAACTTTATAGTAGAAAAGTTATGGCGGAGGAATATGGGACTATAGGGGGGAGTTTACCCACACTAGCGTGGAGAGAGTATTAGAAAACCACTCCCGTCGTAGTTAGCCGAGTTTTGGACAAGATTGACGTCTTAAAGGAGCAGCTTTACGTGCGAAATTGGCCCACTCCATTCTGGTCTAAGTAGTTGTCTTGTATTTAGTATAGCACCACACTTGAGACGTACTAAGCCTGACTATGAAACTGGCCCATTCCATTCTGGTCTAGGTAGTTGTCTTGTATTTAGTATAGCACCACACTTGAGACGTACTAAGCCTGACTATGAAACTGGCCCACTCCATTCTGGTCTAGGTAGCCGTCTTGTATTTAGTATAGCACCACACTTGAGACGTACTAAGTCTGACTATGAAACTGGCCCACTCCATTCTGGTCTAGGTAGCTGTCTTGTATTTAGTATAGCACCACACTTGAGACGTACTAAGCCTGACTATGAAACTGTCCCATTACATTCTGGTCTTGGTAGCTGTCTTGTATTTAGTATAGCACCACACTTGAGACGTACTAAGTCTGACTATGGAACTGTCCTATTACATTCTGGTCTAGGTAGTTGTCTTGTATTTAGTATAGCTCCACACTTGAGATGTACTAAGTCTGACTATGAAACTGGCCCATTCCATTCTGGTCTAGGTAGTTGTCTTGTATTTAGTACAGCGCCGTACTAGAGACGTACTAAGTCTGACTATGAAACTGGCTCCATTCCATTCTGGTCTAGGTAGTTGTCTTGTATTTAGTATAGCACCACACTTGAGACGTACTAAGCCTGACTATGAAACTGTCCCTACCTCACGATGATCTGTCCAAGCAGTAGGGAGCGGAACTAGGTTTTATGAAACCATTACACAACAGGCTAGCACACAAACATTTCTGATATCTTATCGTGACATAGGCCTACCTATAATCACCGAGGATTAAATTAGCGGAACTTTTTACAGCTCACATGTTTTCAAAATTAGAAAAAAAAAAACCTTACGTTACCCTCACCATAAATATAGAACGATTCATTTAACTAAAGTAATATTTAGATCCGTCACTACCCAATTACGAATTTATCTCGGTAGCCCAACCTCAAATATGAGACTCGCCTCGTCATAGAATTTAGGAGTGATAATCCTTCGTTCCTTCGGATTTAATTAACTGCGGCTCTTCTTAGTCGAGAGACTGGTACGGTATCTGTACCATTGTGACACCCACCAGATTGATATGCCAATTAAATATACTCAAGCATTACATGCCACGTAGTTATTGGCATTTCCTCGTTTTTTTGTATCAACTTCGTGCACCAGGTGGTTGGGCTATATTAATTACATTCCAGCTTTTATTTAGCGATTAGATAATTTTATAGTACCCTGGTGGCCGCTTTGTCTAACGTGCTACTCTCGCAGTAGACTAGGCTGCCCGTGACAGGGAGATCGAGGTTCAATTTACAGTCGGATGTATTGAAAGTCTTTTAAAACATATAGTTTTCCACTCTACCCTCACGCAAATGCGGATACAGTTTAAATATAAACTTCCTACTCTTCAAAACCGTTATCGTAATTATTACATAAAAGTACAACCCGAATGGTTAGTAAGACGCTGTGGTAGCAAAAATATATATATAGGATGTATGCGTAGGTCGCTTTTTTAATGCGAAGTCAAGTCGAAGTGAAGCTTGAAACATGCGAAGAAAATTTGAAGCTGAAGTTGAAGATAAGATGTTTGTTTCTTTCACATAAGAGTAGTTTTAATTTTTAAACTATCCACTAAATAATCTTGATAAAGAGAAAGGCATAGAGAAAAAACAAAGCCCACTCTAATATTATTTTATGCTGACATATCTGCTTACGTTTACAGATGTCATTTAATCACCAGTCTCTGTTAAAATACTGTTTAGTGGCTGTTATAAAAATGACTACCTATGTCCTATATAGTGAAATATTTTATGTAGATTAACAATTTATCCAAGTTTTCCTCTTCTTTCAAAACTTTTGAAAGTTGTGAAAGTTTTTGTTGTTTTTGTAGTCCAAGCAAAGGAGTGATTAATTGGCCTTTGACTCCGACTGTGACATTTTGAAGCTTCGTACACCCTTATAATTGTATGTCATGTCATATTTTAATAATTAATATGTGTATTGCATCTCAAACTTCCACCTACTACCTCACGATTAAAAAAAAACATTCTTAACACACTGTGATTCATTAAGATTGGTGGATACTTCCTTGAAGACAGTGGTGTTAGGGTAATCTTTCTAAAGGCTTCAGTCTGGAGACAAGTATTTTAGCTGTGATTGGATACAGAAGGGCTGTATATTGATCTCTTTATGAAACTCATAGTTTGTCTCATATTAAAAGTTTTTTCTCTTAAGTTCCATTAAGAATATGTAAAGCAAAATGTTGTTTTTAAATCATCAATTCTCATTTTTATATCACAAAAAAACCACTAAATTTAAAAAAATATTCACATGTTGGCTTGGTACAGACATTATGACATAATCGGTATCAGCATAGTCTATTGCAAGATTGACGTATTAGACCATGTAGCCACCGGAGTTGCTGAACTTCATTTAACTTCTTTCACTGTGATTTAAAAATTTTGCGCCCCCTTCCAATTTTTTTTTTTTGTCAAGGGCATTAGGAAGATTCGGAGGGAAGAGGTTTTGACCGGGGGGAGGTTGGTAGGGGGGGTGGAAGTTAGAATTCGAAAAAACAAAATTCTATAAAAGATAATCAGGCCTGCACAGTATCTTATGTTAACATTATGAAGAAGGGGAAACTAATGTCAGTTATAAAGCGATTGCAAACTACAGTTATTTAAAAATAAATATTGTCGTTCTGACTTTAACTTGAACTATCTTGATAATGTTAGCCAATAATTTTTTTAAACGATATCATTAAAATCAAAATATTAAAATAAAAATGTCATTCGAAATGTGCCGCCCCCTAAAGCCCCTAAAGCCTTCGCACCTAGGCCCGTGTCTGGTGGGCCTAAAGTGTAAAACCACCTCTGGTTGTTCCGCTTTATCCGATCCCTTTCATTTACACCAGGGGTCTCCAAACTACAGCCCGCTGGTCACATCCGGCCCGCCACAAGATTATATCAGGCCCATTCCAAGATTTTATCAAAAAACAAATTAATTGTTTCTTTTTGTTATTTCTTAACCACGCAATATATTTGACTTATCCAGTTCCTGTCCACACGTGGTACTCCCGCTCCCCTTCCCCATGACACCAAGCCAGAATACTGTCGGAATTGCAAACCCTCATTTTCAGTCGCAGGCACCATTCATTATACCTACAACAGAACGGCTTGTGATGATTTTTAGGTAGTTCCAAGTCTTCCGGCAGAGGGTTATAAAATAAAAGTCCCGAAAGATGTTACCTAATTTTTAAAATAAGTAATTATATTGACTAATTATTACAAATATAACTTATTACATATAAATTGATTCATTTCTCACAGATAAGAATCAACCTAAATAACTTTTATCAAACACTGACTGGTCTTGGAAAGTGGCATTTTTTTTATAGACGTGACTGACCATATGACATGAATCTAAATTTGCATGTTGAAACAAATTTTACTTGTGATCTATTCGCGCATGTCAAGGCATTCAGTACAATAATAATGTTACTTGAAGAACAGGTGAACGTTACTTTGGCCCTAGAAAATGTGTAAAATATATTATGTAGCCCAGGTGACCTGGCAGTCTAGGGGTAAGGTGTCAGACTTCTGTGCTGGGTGTCCGGGGTTCAATTCTCGTTCCCGGCACAGACTTATCTGATTGCCAAACCCTTCCTTCACCTCTGACAATACGTGTATTAATCACAACTTGTGAATGTGAGGAGTGCCAGGCCTCCACCGTGTGTTCGGATCCCACGTTAAACTGTAGGTCCTTCATTTCATCTCACAATCACCCTACCATTACACATTAGCGTAAGTGCGTATAACACAAACGGATAGTAAGACGCGATGCTAATAATTATAATATGTGGCCCGCATAGCAAAAAGTTTGGAGACCCCTGATCTGCACGAAAGTGCAACATGAGAATAAACACCGAAATGCGCCCACTCCATTCGTCCGTCGTACTCCAAGCAAAACAAGAACTGAACTACAAGTGGCGAATAAAATAATTATGACCTTTTTTTTTTTATCGTTTGATGGTTTTACAAAGAAACTATTTATTTTCTCTACAAAGGTCGACTGCTGTGAGAAATCTAGTTTATATGTAGTAGAGACTATAAAATGTTTACTGTGGTACTATTTCACAATCTAACAGGTTGATTAGAAAAACGTCTAAATCAAACAGTGACTAAGTGCTAGATTGGTCAACAACAGATCTTAAAGAGCCGGTTTCGATTCCGGGTGTACTGGAGGAGGTGTATTAGGGCTACTTTTAGAGAATAATTTAGACTGTTAGTCTTTTACTGAGGTTTGTGTATAAATATAAATTGTGGCTACTGATATTTATTATTACATAAGTACAAAATATATATTGTAACTTAATAATATCCATAATTTTTAAAAAACTTTGTTTCTCATGACAGCTATTTTTCAGGTGACCTCCCATCTCGTGCATTAGGTAATTTCTATCTGAATTTGTACCACCTCGTGTATTGAACAGAAAAAAGAATATCTTACTATTTTGAATCGCTAGCGACCTTTTCATCCTTTTTGAAGTGGGAACAACCTCCATAACGCATACTTTCAAATTAACTAATTAACTAGGTTAGGTTAGGTTAGGTTAGGTTAGGTTAGGTTAGGTTAGGTTAGGTTAGACGTGGGCTTGAGTAAAAGAGGGTTAGAGGGATTGAAGATAACACAGGGACGTGGACCTACCCTAGTACACGAGAGATAAAGGCTTGGCTCTAGAAAAGGAGAAGGGGTATTGGAAAAGACGCGAGTGATTCAAAGTCTTGAGCTATTCTTTCTTTCTTTCTTTCTTTCTTTCTTTCTTTCTTGTTCAGTACATGAGATGGGCATGAACAAATTTTTTTTAGGTCTGAAAAAGAAATTGGATATAAATTACCATTTTTATCATGAAAAACAAAAGAAAGCCTACCTTAAATATGTTGACAGGCTCTACTTATGCTTGGAATGACTCGCTCTTAAGGTGAGGACTAAATAACTCTCCGTTCTTAAGGAACTGGAAAGTTGGTGACCGCCAGAACGTAAGCTCGTCATTCAATCCCTAACCTGACACAACCTCCTTCAAATACATTCTCACATCATGCTCTCATAGACATCTTTACCTACCAAGGGGTCTTATATCTTTAGGTTTCCCAACTAAAATGTTGTGTACACGTCTGTCATCGCCTATACGAGCCTTGCAACTTAATATATTTGGGGATGCATCAAAACCATTAAGTGCTTGGTCATTTAACGTCTCCATTCTCCTGTTTGTTCATTTTTCTTGGGTCTAGATATCTTACTCAGCACTTTGTTTTCAATAAAGAAATAGAGGACATGGTGTTTAGAAAGTATTTGAAGGGCTGTGGGGAGAATAAACGCTAACCCACATGTAAATAGCTGTTGGCTGCCATGTTTTTGCCCATATACCTTCATTTGTTGAATGGATGGTCCGACAGTTAACTGTAACGCCTATGGCAACTGAATTTAACGTGTCTGAACCATATATTTAATTTCCATAGAGAATAGTTAATATCTCTAGGAAATTATATTTGTTCATTTATGCTAAGTGATCTAAATTGTTAACATGCCTCGGTGGCGTAGTTAGCTAAAGCGCCAGTCGTGTTGAGCCAGACCCACCGAGGACGGGGAGATCAAGGTTCGAATCTCGATCGGGTAAACTGGAGGTAGTCTTTCCTAAATGGTTTTCCACTCTCCGTCCACGCAAATGCGGGTTCATTTCCTCTGATTCCAACCTTCGCAATTCCTAGTGCATTAGTGTAATTAGTACTTGAGCGTATAAACCGAACGGGTCGTAAGACGCGGTGCTAAAATTAAATTAAAGATCCAAGTTTTTTTTTGTTAGATATGATATAAATACCTTTCACAACCATAATTCAACTCTAATAGTTTTACACGAGCTAAAAGGGACATAATGTATTTACTCTAAGGAAATCGACTAAGGAAGATGAATCAAGCACATATCCTAAAATACGTCTACAGAGAAGACGGATGTTATTGGCTCATTTTGGAGAATGTTTGTTCTTATTATTATTTAGCACCGCGTCTTACTATCCGTTTGGTTTATACGCTTAAGTACTAATTACGCTAATGGATTAGAAATTGGGAAGGTTGAATTTAGAGGAAGTTAAACCCTATTTGCGTGGAGGGATAGTGTAAAATCATCTAGGAAAAACCACCCTCAGTTCACCCAACCGAGATTCGAACCTCGATATCCCCGTCCTTGGCAGTCGAGCTCAACACGACTATCGCGTTAGCCAACTACGCCACCGAGGCGGGTGGCTCAGAATCGACAAGCAGAACAATCCATCAATTTTTGTTTGAATCGCTGGTAAGTCATTTAGTGATATTAATAATAATAATGGTGAGTTAAATATTAACGTTTCTTTCAAATCAATTTTCACGAAGAAGATAACATAACAAAATAAGATCGGATTGAAATTCTGGCTGAAATATTTAATGTGCACAGCTGCGAGTGGGCCTGAATTCGCAAAAATCCGGGGATTCCAGTCGTTAACGGGTTTATCAAGACAAAACTTAGGAACTCTATGGCATTAGGAACCCCAATGTCCATCACCGCACTTATTGAAGTACACTACCTATCCCTATCTTGAGCTAGTTCTATCCAGTCCACCCCATTACACCCTATCCCTATCTTGAGCTAGTTCTATCCAGTCCACCCCATTACACCCTATCCTATCTTGAGCTAGTTCTATCCAGTCCACCCTATTACACCCTATCCCTATCTTGAGCTAGTTCTATCCAGTCCACCCCATTATACCCTATATCTATCTTGAGCTAATTCTATCCAGTCCACCCCATTACACCCTATCCCTATCTTGAGTTAGTTCTATCCAGTCCACCCCATTACACCCTATCTCTATCTTGAGCTAATTCTATCCAGTCCACCTCATTACACCCTATTCCTATCTCGAAATAGTTATATCCAGTCTACCTCATTACATCCTATTCCTATCTCGAAATAGTTCTATCCAGTCCACCTCATTACATCCTATCTCTTTAATATACATTCTAGTGTTATCCTCACATCTGCGTCTGAGTCTTTCCAATGGTCTCTTCCCATTGGGTTTACCAGTCAGTACCCTGAACACGGTTCTAGAATCTTATATGGTCACTGCACGTTCTGTTCATCGTAATCTACGAGACATGATTATCCTAACAATGTATTGTGATGAGTACAGGGTATTTAACTCGTCACCATGTAACCTAATCAACTCCCCAGAATGTTTATTCTTAAAAATCCTAACCACAAAATTAAATAGGAAATAAATAGTATACCTTTTTTAAAAATAAGGTTGATACTTAATATGTACTATTAAATTACTCTAACTAACCGTAAAGGCGTTTGAATGTAAATATTAAATTTATAATTGTGAGATGGTCTCTGAATGATTAATATCCACCACACATAATTATTTCAAACAATATTCTGAGAAACTTAACAGTTTTGCATTGAAAATATTAAAACATTGTACTTAAAATATTAAAATCGTTATATTTTATCATTTAGCTTAATAGTGAGATAGAATGAGTTTTAGTTTGATTTTAGAAGTAAATCAATCTAGTGGAAAGCATAACTGTTTATAAATAATGAAAGGTTTATAATGCGTGGAAAAATAGATAGCCTTTACTTTACTGACGATAAAATAAATCACACTAACAAGCTTAGCAGGCTTGCCGTGGTAAAAAGGGTAATGATGATCTTCAACCTTTGAATGTTTCTTGTTTGAATCCCATTTGGGCCATTATAGGGGAAATAGGAAAAGAATGAGCAAAATTGCATTCCCTATAACGAGATAGTTCCAGACGCTTATAACTCAGAAATATAGATTTTCTGTAAGAACGCAGTCCAATGGTGTTCCATAAATAAAGGGAAATATTCTCCCACCGCTGTATTTCTTATGGTAGTGTCAGTTTTGAAGCTTCCAAACCACTAAAACAATCCTCAACTATCTTAGAATGTTCTGTTGTGACCCTCACACTGCTGTATTTCTTATGGTAAT